>JAWQFJ010001763.1:122594-137594 GCA_034096865.1 Theodoxus fluviatilis
AATTTAGAATAACTGTTTAATGGTTGATACCACAAGAACGATAATTATTTCCACTTTCTAGCTGAAGTACTGGATAGTTACAATATGCAGAAAGAAAATTGGGGGGAAATTCTTTTAAACACCAGGACATGTAATTTCTTTTTATTTTTTTACACCTAATGTATTGTACTAATAGTCAATAGATAGATTTTGCACCACAGTTCTGAAATCAGTATTTCCACATCAAAATATATTGATGAATGATTGACTACAGGATAAAAAATGCTTGAAAATGATTTTTTTTAGGAAGTCAGAGAGGTGAAATCAGAAAATATACACTTACTCGCTGCAATCTGTCTCTGTCTGAATAGAAGAAAAGTCTCAGAATGGCCCTCTGAGAGAAAGAAGACGCCCTACTTGGCATAGTCCTCTTTTGTGTGGTACAGTTCATTGGAGGAGTAGAGAAGGTTTTCGGCAACCTCTGCATCCGAATCGATGTCTGTGTCTGCTGTAAACACCGTTTCCATCTCTTCCCCTCTCTCTCTGACGTCGACGGCGACGAAGTCGATTCGTCTTTGCTGTCAGCCACCTCTGCATTCTCGTTGACTGGGACTATTTCCGCATCAGAATCATCCAGATCTTCTTCAGAAGTCCAATATTCACCTAAATCTTCAGTATCAGACCCTTCTTCCATCCAAACTTCTAATACTTCGTCATTTTCATCACCGCTCGATCTCCTTGGACAAGCCAGAATAACGACGTACGGTGAAAGTAGCTTCTACTAAATTTAGCTTTCTCACGGGGACTATACTATAGAAAAGGTAACTCCAACGAACACAAATTGGTTAGAGAGAACAGGACTGTACGAGTTACTTCCCTTGAAACAACCACGGAGATATGAAAAATTCATTACGGCGACCGCAACCAAATAGTTGCGATGCATAGCCAAAGGGTGTTGGCGTCATCACAACCACGTGGTTGCGCTGCGTGAGCAATAAGCGGTATTTTGCTAACTAAAAAACAAAAATCGTGCAACAGATACCAAACGCTTGTAGACTAGAATAACAAACGTGCAATACATGCACAATGTCCGAGACCACTTAGCTAATTGACAATCAACATTAAAATACTAAACAGGCAACGTGCACAGCAAGAACAAGTATTATGCTGAACCATTAAAAACAAACACATGTTAACGAAACTAAATGTGTAATCCACTCGGTCACGACAATCTCGTAAAGGGACATGCAGGCAATCTTCAATACAGAAACATTAAACATATCATACATCGAGACTTGACGGACGGGCTTGAGCTTTGAAAGGCAACTTGGCCTGTAGACACCTAGTGGGAATACGGACATCAGACTCCATCGTCCTTCCAGTCTTCTTCTCTCTGCAGATTGCATCCCTCTTTCACTGCTTTTCTTCCTGCTCATCTCACTGTCTTCTTTCTCAGTTGTTTCTTTTATCCTGATTTTTGTCCTAATTCTTCTTCTCCTTCGCCCCCTTGGATGCTGTTGCCCATTGTTTCTCATCTTCAGCCAGCCTTTCGTCCTCAATCCTCCGACGCTTTTCACCCCTCTCATTCCACTTGTAGTAGTAATAGTAATACGAGTACCAGTGGTAGGAGGAGGAGGAGGAGGAGGAGCAGGAGGAGCAGGAGGAGCAGGAGGAGCAGGAGGATGAGCAGAAGTAGGAGCAGGAGGAGAAAAAGAAGGAAATGAAGGAGGAGGAGGAGGAAAAAAAGAGGAGGAGGAGGAGGAGGAGGAAGGGAGGAGGAGGAGTAGGAGGAAGAGGACGAGGAGGAGGTCGAGGAGGAGGAAGAAGAGGAGGAGGAAGAGGAGCAGGAGGAGAAGCAGAAGTAGGACCAGGAGGAGAAAAGAAGGAAAAAAAGGAGGATGAGGAGGAAGAAAATGAAAAGGAGGAGGATAAGGAGGAGGAGGTCGAGCAGGAGGAGGAGGAGAAATAGGATGGGGAGGAGGAGGGAGGAGAGAGGAGGAAGCGGAGGCGGAGTAGGAGGAGGAGGAGGAGGAGGAGGAGGAGGATAGAAGGAGGATGGAGGATGATGGAAGATAACGGAGAAGAAGGAGGATGGACAAGGTGAAGGAAGAGGAGGAGGACAACGACGACGAGGACGAAGAGGAGAACGATGGGGGGGTTGATAGGAGATGAAGGAAGACGAAGACGAAAAGGAGGAGGACGAAGAATAGGAGGACCAGGAGGAGGAGGAGGAGGAGCGGGAGCAGGAGGAGGAGGAGGACAACGACGACGAGGAGGAGGACAACGACGACGAGGAGGAGATGAAGGAAGAAGAGGACGAAGAGGAGGAAGACGAAGATTAGGAGGACGAGAAGAAGGAGTAGGTGGAGAAGGAGGAGGAGAAGGTGGAGGAGGAGGAGGACGACGACGAGAAGGAGGAGGAGAAGGAGCAGTAGGAAGAGGTGGAGGAGGAGGACGAGGAGGAGGAGGTGGAGGACGAGGACAAGGACGAAGAGCAGTACGAGGAGACATACTAAAACCAGTGCGCATGATTGACAAAAAAAAGTACCGATGAAAACCCGGAAAGCAACATGTACTCAATTATTTCAATAACCATTGTTAGTAATGCAGTCAGCTATTTCTACTTCTTCTTCTTTTACAACTACTATTTCTACTTCTGCCACTTCTTTAACATTTCCAGCACTTCTTCCTGCATTATCGAATACACAGTGCTGGTTACGCTTTTTCTTTACTGGTTCTTCTCCAGTTTCATCCTAGCTGTTAAGACTCGTTCCCTCTGCTGTCGGTGACGTTGCAGTAAGATATTCCGTCTGTGAGTAGAACCTGGTCTTGACTGTGGATTTGACTGATTCGGACAGCTGCGGCGACCTGGAGAAGCGGGAGTCATCCCGTTCTCCCCTCGTAATAATTTCAGGAGGGACATTGCACGCTGATAGCTGGACAGCAGAGCTGGTGTTTGTTGCAGCTTGCTGGCCTGGGATCTGGTCAACACTGGTAACGCCGTTACCCAACAGTGGTATAGTTAGGAAATACACTTTGAAGTACCATAGAACTAAATTGAAACTGCACGCTTGTATAATTATTGCTAACATAAGTATCGGATATTGAACATCAGCCATCATAATGCATATGTGACCCCGCACCACCAAACTAGTCTTAAGGTGGATTTTATCATGTTTGAGATGTTTATATTTTTGAATTCTACAGAGTTTCCTGATTAATTTGACACCAAAACGAACCTGGTAGCTAAAAAATTGTGGAAGTTATATCGAAATGAAGTTGAAAACGCAGTCGCGACTTGTTTTGAGAAAACGGACCTCAAAGTTTTGCATGCAATCCTCACACATTCTCCTGAGCAACAGGGTCTTAGAATTATCCAATCATCTTGATTTTTTGCACAGCAGAAGAAACGAAAGAAAGCGCGCAAAATACCATGTGTTGAGGTTCTGCAAGGGTTACGTGTTGTTGTGCAGGGTCAAAATTGGTCGATTATGGCAAATAAAAATGCTCTAAATTATCACAATTATAACTTTAATTACTTTTTTAATGCACTTAAATACATTTTTAAGACATAAAACTTATAACATTTTATAGATTCCTTTTTAGAGAATGCAATGAACCAAAAACCTCAATTTCGCACAGGCAGACCCCCACCACCTTCAGAGCTGTGTAGCGCTGTTTCGATGATTGCGAGTTAAGACTGGTTTCCAGAAATGGGTCACATATGATCGATTGACTGAATGGTTTACTCTTCGAGACAGACGATTCCCATGACTCATAGTTATTAAAGCAAATGAATCAGTCAGCACTCATAAACTCAACACAATTACTTCACTACCAGTGCTTGCACACAATAGAACGGTAATGCAAAAACATATTCATTTCTGGTTAATTATTTAAGATTTCCACTGCTACTACAGTGCCAGTCAAGACAGCGAGTTTTCCTCTGCACACACCTAGACTACACTTAATTAAGCCGTGACATTTGAGCTCTTTTTTCGTGTTACATCCGCACCGTCCCCCACCCCCACTCCCCCACACCACCCCTTATCTCTTGTGGCTCATTTTCCTTTGTATCGTTTGTCTTTACCTGCTTTTTCTAAAACTTCTATTCTCTTTCTCTCCTTTTTTCTCTAACACCCCACCCTTTTTTTTACAACTCCAAATCACTCCATATTATTATTATTATTATTTTTATCATTATTATTATTATTATTATTATTATTATTATTATTATTATTATTATTATTATTATTATTATTATTATTATTATTATTATTATTATTTATTGTTATTATTGTTATTATTATTATTATTATTATTATTATTATTATTATCATCATCATTATTATTATTATTATTATTATTATTATTATTATTATTATTATTATTATTATTATTATTGTTTTTTAAAATTAACTTCACTCCTCATCATCGTGTTATGAAATGACAAGCCTTGTTTTGTCGTTTGCAATGTCACCACATATATAACACGTAAAGCGGATGATGGATGTCTGTATAAAATCCATAGGGGTAGACACTACGATATCCATAACACTTATGGCCAGCGAACAGCCCTGTTGTTGATTGACACATTTATAACTTGCACAATTTCATTAGAAAATGTCTTATACAGTCATCACATTGAAACAGTTTTCGTCTGTATTTCATCACAGGGGCCGCCACTACGTTATCCCCAACTCCTTCTACGGCCAGGGCACAGCTCCCGTGTTACTGTCCAACTTGTCGTGTGCAGGAACTGAAAGCAACCTTGGACGGTGTATCTTCGACCACAGTGCCTGTAGTCAAGGCCATGAGGCTGGAGTTTCCTGTGACTTTGGTGAGACAGCTGTGTCTTGTGCTTCCCCGTAAACAGCAGCAAAGGTTTACAGAACGTCCAAGTAGCCGTCCTAATGACCATTTCAATCAAGATGGTTGTATCGGTGTTCTTATTGTCGTAGCAATATATATCGTCCCCACGTGACATACCCACGTCATTGCACATAACTCCTTTTCTTTGAACTGCTACTTCTACTAGACATGAATGTGCACATCGTAAGCATGTTGACATCTTGTACACAGTTTGATTCAGTAAATAAGCCATGACTTCTTTCTTATATTTATCTTTTTAACTGCCATGATATGGTAAAAAGGACAGAGACGTTTCTTGTACAGAAGGGCCGTTAGTATCAATATTTGTTTGAGTGCAAGAAAGTGAATGTGTCGTGTATGTTTCAGTGTCCACACCCCAGACTCTACAGGTGCGTGTGGTGGGCTCCAACGCCCACGAGGGCAGGGTGGAGGTGTGGCACTACGGACAGCGGGGAACGGTGTGTGACACCAACTGGGACTACAGGGACGCACAGGTGGTGTGCAGACAGCTGGGACTTCCTTTGTGAGTGGCATGCTTTGTCTGCTTCAGGAAGGAGACCCTTTCTTCATCTCTGCGCCATTATGTTGTAGATAAACTCATTTGCATCAAACCTCGATGCAGATTTCCAATCATCCAAGCATTTAGTCTATGTACATCTACTGTGGAAAATGCTCTCTGCTGATGAAGGTTGCTGTAGAACACGTGCACTGTGGTCTGTCTTTCCGGGACATTTCCACCCTGATCCCTTATCCCCACCGCATTTTCTCATCAGAACCCATTTTACCCAAAGATCCCAGATATTTTATCTCCCTTTCTCTGCTTTAATGGAGTTTTAATACAATAAGTTTTTCATCAACATATTGCTGGTGTGGATTAAATATTTAGAGGACGTCCGTGTGTAAATGACGGTCAAAGTTTATACCCTCCACCACAGCACAAGACGGAAGTTACCTAGCCTCATTTCCAAATGTCAGCCAAACAGAATCAGTACAGATATGCTGATATGCGATTCGGAGCTTTCACCGCTAAGAATATATGGCAACACCAAATTCGTGTAACATTGTGTCAGTTGTGTGTGTATTATTCGAAATTGGGAACTCTTACATCCGAAACAGCAGAAAGAAAAAGCATAGAAAGAGCAAATCTTGGTCGACACCAAACAGATCCGTCACATGATGAATATTCATGGCTAATTATTTTCCCGCCCCATCTTGTCTGATATCTCTATTGACAGCAGTTCAGCTGGTCAGCAAACATATCTCATCCAAATAGACACCATGATGGCAGCACTGCATTGCCTAATGATCGCTGCCGAACTTTGAAGCCCTTTTTGTGAAAACATTATACCAGTCTGAAAGCAGAACCGTATAGCTTGCTATACCAATATTGCTGTGGACTTGATACTTTTTGGTGACTTCTGCACGCTTCGTGAGAACACGATTTGATAGGTCTTATACTTCTGACCAGGTGTGCCGCTTTGTCTTAGAGGGTCAAGAAGTGTAGAAGCCCGAAGCAGTTGTTGACGGGAGCTCTTCCTCTAGAGACTGTCTGCTGTCTCGCTCCGTTTGGAGTTTCTTAACTCTTCGTGCCACTTTTTAAACACTCCTGTACATTTCGTGTGAACTTGCTTCTTCGTCTTGTTGGGTCTGAAAGAGTGTCGCCCCCACTCCCATAAATAAATGGAGGGTGGAGATTTTTCGCCAATCAAAAACCTCTTTACCACACTGCTGGCTAACATACACGAATAAACTGACACTCAAAGTGGACATGGAGGCAGAAGGGTAAATTCAACAAATAGAATGTTAATGATACTTGGCCTAAAGAGAAAGCAACCACAATATGCAAGCAACAACCAAATTCCTAACCCTAAATATAATCCCCTAAATAACAATGAGTTCTAACGTATGCACAAAGTCACACACACCAACACTTAACACTTATAAAACGTGAGCTTCAAAAAGGGTTGAACACTGGCTTCAAACAAACCATGTCCCCCCGCAAGCGCGTGGAAGGAAATACACAAAAAAGACAATCTAACCTCTACGAACTCAAAACAGGATCTCACCCAAACCAGTGTGGCTTCGACAAGGGGGAAAAAACCGACTGCTCCGGTCAGAAACAGCTTCCACCACATGTCTATGAAAAACCGACACCTCAAAGCTCCGCCCTTTCGGATCGAAGTACAAAAGATCAAAGATCTGAGAGAACGCCGTCTCTCTTTCATCCAAAGCTCAGCCCTTTGAGCTGAAGCACAAAAAATACCTAAACCACCACATATCCAAACTCGCCCTTCTCAAAGGGACTGCTATATTCTCAAACAATAAAATTCCAATCACATCAAAACTCGCCCTTCTTAAAGGGACTGCTATATTCTCAAACAATGAAATTCCAATCACATCAAAACTCGCCCTTCTTAAAGGGACTGCTATATTCTCAAACAATGAAATTCCAATCACATCAAAACTCGCCCTTCTTAAAGGGACTGCTATATTCTCATACAATGAAATTCCAATCACGCCAAACTCGCCCTTCTTAAAGAGACTGCAGCATTAGCAGCTAGAAAAAACTCACGTCGAAGGGACCAAGATCATACAATTATCACTTCTCCCCCCACATCCTAGACGCACCGCGCCTTTACCGTTAGAAATAGAGCAAGTACACTGTCAGCACCTACACTCGAAAATAGCCTCTCAAGGCAGGAGAATCGCTCATTACAGACACATGGAAAAAACGATGCCAATTATTAATACAGAACGCGAAAAGGGATAAAGGACTCGAAAGGAAAAGTAATGAGTTCTTCCTGGAGTCTTGCTGGGAAAGGTCCACTCCCACTGGGCAGTCCAGAAAACGTCCGCTCTCACCGGACAATGCAGAAAACACACTCTAACACAGGTGGGAGTACTGGGCGTACCCGCGCCCCGCAGGGACAGAGAACAGAAAGACGGATGCCTCTATGTTGTGACCTCTTCAGGTCGGGACACAACATCCCGCAGACTCCCAGACGATACGAAACGATCAGCTCCTTGCCTTTGCGCGCTCACTCACACCGCTAGGAGCGTAAGACACTCACACACACCCCTGGAAGAGAAAAGGAGGACCTCATGCAGGTCAAGAACTAACCCCGCAGACTCCCGGGAGATAGCGAAGTGTCGTCGCCTTTCACGGGTTCACATACGCGTCCTACACACACAACTTGCCACTCGGTAGCAGCAAGAAAGATGTGGCACCTCTGAGCTACAAAGAAGGGAGCGTCCTCAACGCTCAGCCGTTCACAGTAGGCGGGTAGTCCGAATGGGGTCTCAGCGTTGTCCTGCTGTTGGTAGACGGATAAGGATGGCGCCCCGCGCCAGGAAGAGGAGGACGGTTGCCTCCGGGTTGTGACCTCAGCAGGTCGAGAAGAGAAGAATACCTCTCCTCGCTGGGAAGAGAAGGCTGGTCTCAGGTAGACCGTGGAAGTAGAATAGCCGTCCTTGCTGGGAAGAGAAGGCTGGCTTCAGGTAGACCGTGGAAGTAGAATAGCCGTCCTCGCTGGGAAGAGAAGGCTGGTTTCAGGTAGACCGTGGAAGTAGAATAACCCTCCTCGCTAGAAGAGAAGGCTGGCCTCAGGTAGATCATGGAAGTAGAATAGCCGTCCTCGCTGGGAAGAGAAGGCTGGCCTCAGGTAGATCGTGGAAGTAGAATAGCCGTCCTCGCTGGGAAGAGAAGGCTGGCCTCAGGTAGACCGTGGAAGTAGAATAGCCGTCCTCGCTGGGAAGAGAAGGCTGGCCTCAGGTAGACCGTGGAAGTAGAATAGCCGTCCTCGCTGGGAAGAGAAGGCTGGCCTCAGGTAGACCGTGGAAGTAGAATAGCCCTCCTCGCTGGGAAGAGAAGGCTGGCCTCAGGTAGACCGTGGAAGTAGAATAGCCCTCCTCGCTGGGAAGAGAAGAATGGTCTCAGGTAGACCGTGGAAGTAGAATAGCCCTCCTCGCTGAGAAGAGAAGGCTGGCCTCAGGTAGAACGTGGAAGTAGAATAGGCCTCCTCGCTGGGAAGAGAAGACTGGTCTCAGGTAGACCGTGGAAGTAGAGTAGCCCTCCTCGCTGGGAAGAGAAGGCTGGTCTCAGGTAGACCGTGGAAGTAGAATAGCCCCCCTCACGCCAAGGAAAGGATGACGGGCATTTCCATGCCGTCCTCCAGATGACTTCTCACCTTCATATACGAGATATAAGTCCACTCTGCAGCATGACTCTGAAGAGAGCCAACCAGGCCAGGTAGAGCCACCTCAAGTCTTCCACCTCGGGCTCGTTGATGCGGCGACCCAAGGGAGCTGCTGATATCCACTGCGGGGTGACTCTGAGGAGAGACACCTCCAGGCCGGGCAGAGCCGCCTCAGCCTTCCCCTATGGATCCTCTTGGCGCGAGTGATCCGAAGGGCAGTAGATAACACTCGCCCATGACTCACGAGGAGTCGTATCCCTGCAGACAATACTTGTTGCAGTATGACTCTCTAGAGTCATATCCAGGCTGGGAGTTGTAACTCCAACCTTAACTCTGCTAGAAGCTACTGGCCATTCCTGGTGTGAAATGCCAGAGCTACGACCATAGTGACTTGTCTCGCTGGTGGTCAAAACACAAGTAAAGTTAACTAGCGCATCGCCTATGCGTTGAAAACTCTCGTGACGCAATCAAACCGATTGCATACTGGGAAACTGTCACGTGCTGGCTCACTCCGCTCCTTTATATCATCCTATTTTTTGCTCGTTGCCCTGATGGGAAAAGGTTATGGGTTGTGCTAACAGTGTTGTGATTTGATATTTTGGTTGTGCTCTTTCTTAAGTTAAAATAGTACATTGTTTTGGAGGAGAATGACGTCCGTCAGAGATGACGTCAGAGAGAGAAGAAACGTCACCACGGAACGGGTGGTTGTGAGGATTCGGAAAAAAATAAGAGGGGGAGAAAAGTTCAGTTGAACGAGCAGCAGCAGGAGGATGAGGAGGAGAAAGAGAAAGAAGATGAGGAAGAGGAAGAGGAAGAAGAGGAAGAAGAAGAGGAAGAAGAAGAAGAGGACGGTTGAAGAAGACGATTGAAGAGGAGGAAGACGATAGCGGCACCGTCAGGCCACCAGATCGACGCCTGTATCCGATAGAAGATGAAGAGAAAAAGAAGACGATCGAAGAAGAAGAGGACGAAGAAGAAGAGGGGGAAGGCGGTGGAAGAGGAGGAGGACAAAGAGGAAGAGGGAGCAGAGGAGGAAGACGATGGCGGCACCGTCAGCTCATGGGAGAACGACGACTGCATCGGGAGGAGAGGACCACAAGAAGGACTGGCGACGGAGTGGATTTCAAGATGGATGACGAAACGGTTGAGTGTCGACACGAACAATGATACAGCTGAAGATCCTCTGTAGGATCTCACCACCAAGGTGAAGACGTTTTTTTATTATTATTATATTGTTCTGGACTTGGAGAGAGACTCTATCACCGGTGTTTTATTTGTTGTTCGTCTTGTTCGGTCGTGTCTGTTTTGCTAGTGCGATTGAAGTCGCCATAGATTTTTGAGGACGGTTAGAGCCGCCATAGATTTGTAGGGCGATTAGAATCGCCATAGATAATTTGACTTTATTCTGTTGTATGATTAAATCTTAATCATTGTTAACAACTGTTTATAATTTTCTTTGTCTGAATTTTGAGAGAGGAAAGAACGTTTGTAGCATCAGGCGGCCTCAAGACGATTGTGACAGGTGTGAAGATCTTGCCCAACATACAAGACATAAGTGCTCTGCTGTTAGCTGACGACGTCGCTCTGTTCTCGGACACAGTGGTAGGTCTCTCTAAAAATGAGATTAACTTTCTTCTACGCGCAACACTTGCTTTTCTTTCTATAATATTTAACTGTTGGGATACTCGCGGCCGCATCGCGAACACTCCTCTAGCACAATAACCGGAGTTACTGTGACAGAAACCATGTTCTACTGCGCATGGCTCAACACCCTCTCATAAATGGGGGGGTACCACCTCCTCGGGACCCCTTGCTCCTAGAACAATAACTTCAAATTAAACTCTTCAACTAACATCTAAACCACAGCTGCCCTTCTGACGCAAATGACGGAGAAAACGCCATCAAAAGAAGAATGCCATCTGTTCCCGTCATCAAAGAGATTGCTGCGCCCTAGCGGCAAAAGGAACGAGATCAAACACGATATTACTCTTCTTCATCAAACGACCAAACGCGCCGCCCGCGCTAATGACAGGAGAAGCACAAAGAAACACTTAAGGGGGCCTAACGCGCATCGCGCTAGCGAGGGCCCGTACAATACTATCTCTCCCTGTTCTAAAAGGGTCCAGCACTATCAAGCGGCGGACTAGGCAATGCTGCCTCAGGTCAAAAATAGAGAGGCAGCAAAAGTAATCATCCAGCAATGCAACCAAACTCAAATCAGAAATATTGTCGCATCATGCGACAAAGATGCACATGCACGTGCGCGATATGATGTAAAATTCAATTTATTATGTACGTTCTACTGACAAGACTAAGTACTTCAACATACGAAGCGAATTTTCCTTTGCACGTTCTACCTGAGGACGAAGGGTACATGACTTGAGAAAGAAACATCTCATAAGGGTAGGGTGGTGGGGTGTGAGGTGTTGGGGATGAAGTGGGGCACAACATGTCCGGGGAAGAAGAGACAGAGCGAAACGATCGTAGTGGAGAACTAGTGACGTGGAGAAATGACCAGGTGGAAGTATTGAGGGGCGTAGGGGTGGGGTGGAGGAGGAATGAGGAGTGAAAACAGAGATGAGACATTGATTTCATCATTATCCAAAAGCAGTTAAATGCAGACAGCCCGTCAGAACAGTTTATGGGTTGAGAGCCATGGTATAGAGAGAAGCCATCATGGTAATGAACAGGCGCAGGCGAGGAAGACTGGAAGAGGCAGTAAAATTGGGGAGGGGCCGCTATTGCGGGATTTTTTTGTCAACAATAGTTCTTAGACAATTTTGATTCTTTTGTCAAACCCCCCCCCCCCCCCCAAAAAAAAAACCTAAAAGTTTTGTTACTTAATGGTTTTTTTCTATTTCGGGGGGCCGCTATTGCGGGATTTTTTGGCTCAAAAGTTCTTAAGGCCATTTCGATTCTTTTGTCCTAAAACGCATTAAAAAACATATTTTTTGTTATTTAAAAAAGACACTTTTTTTCGGACCTCTATTGCGGGATTGATTTGGTCAAAAGTTCTTAAGGCCATTTTGATTGATCAATAACGGGTGAAGCTTTATATTCTAACACCATCCAACGTTTGACTCTCAACGTGTGGTCCTTACGCCCTAACTCCAGGGCCCGATGCTGATGTTGGACACAAATGTGACAAAAAGTAACCCGTCCGGGTTTAGGTGAAACTCCCCGGACAGGCTAAGTCAGTCAGGCGGGGTGGCGGGTGCGGCCTAGGCTGTTTTCCAAAACACGTAACAAAAAGTATATGATTTTTTTGGCGTCTTAGGACAAAATAATCAAAATGGCCTTAAGAATTTTTGACCTAAATAAATCCCGCAATAGCAGCCCCCCGCAATAGAAAGTATAAAAAAAATAAGTAAAGAAAATGTTATGGTTTTTTCGGCGTTTTAGGACAAAATAATCAAAATTGTCTAAGAACTTGTTGGGGAAAAAAAATCACGCAATAGCGGCCCTGCGCAATAGAGAGCCGACCCCAAAAAATTGTCTTCACGAAAAACGGCCTATGTAAACCCACGATTTGAAAAGTGCCTTTGGCTCGAAATCTTTCCGCATTACTACGTCCTGCGAAACTTGCCTCTAGGTGTGTTATAACTCATATCACGATTATCACAGAAAACGTGAAGCATAAAAAATGAGTGTGCAAGCTACGTCAGATCTGAGTAGAACACAGATTTACCAAGATTCATATTATCATCAACTTAGTGATGAAGCTCTGCCCACGCAGGGACGAAAGCAAGCTCCACATCCCGTTGCAGTGCCGGGGCCAGAGCTGTGCTGAACGCGGCCTATGGACAGGCCAACGCCAGCCAGCCCTCTGTTCTCAACTACGTCAAATGTGTGGGGACAGAGAGCAACCTGGGGGCCTGTCCTCTCCCCTACCCCATGGGTTACTCCACCTGCTCCCACAGCGTGGATGCCAGCGTGCTTTGCACTGACGGTAGGTGTGCTTTGCCATGGTTGTGAGACCAAACGTTGACTTCATAAACAAAGGATATGAGCACAGTTTTGATGCATAACTAAACGTGTATGCATGAGGTAAATTCTCAAGGGAGTCAGTGTGCGGGTGTTTGTGTGTGTTTGTGTGTGTGTGTGTGTGTGTGTGTGTGTGTGTTTGTGCGTGTGTGTGCGTGCGTGTGCGTGTGTGCGTGCATTCGTGTGCGTGAAGTCATTTCTCACAAGTCCAGGTCCTGCAGGTTTGAGGAAATGGAGCAAAAGAGTTAAAGGCAATTTCCTTTTCACAACCGGAGATTTGCACTTTTACCAAGCTTGGTCCTTGGATAGTTGGTTACACGGTCTTACTGGTCTTGACCCCATCTTGAGCGTCCCGAAAGGTCAAGGTCAGGACACTGGTCTAGATCCTCAATGGGGACATATTAACATTGGGTTCACGATTGAAACTGTGCCTGGTACTGTAAATAAACTACAGCAGTACTTTCGGGTTAGCTTGTTTCATTTTGTCTGGAAAACTATCTCAAAACATGCCTATTAGTGTGTTGGCTTCCTAGGAAAATCTAGATTATCTAGCAACGTCCTTTCTTTACGGTCAAAGTCATGAAATGTCTTTGCACATTTGTCTGTTGCAGACATGATACAAGTTCGTCTGACTGGAGGCTCCTCGTCCAAGGAGGGACGCGTGGAGGTCTTCCTCAATGGAACCTGGGGAGCTGTCTGTGACTCACGCTTTGACTACAACGAGGCAAATGTCATCTGCCGTATGCTGGGCTTTACTGAGTACGTTCTTTATTTCCTTAACTATAATGACATTCTGCACGGATAAGCTCCATCTGCAGAATCTGATCTGTGTATGTGGTGGCATCCTGTTTGGTAGTTGCTGAGCGGACAACCGTGGGAGACAGCACATTTCACATTCATTGCCTTTCCCTTTTCGCTGACTTGTCTAACTCGTCAATTGAAAACGTCGTGGATGCCTCAAAGACGGTGTGAAGCGTTGCTGGGTGCTGTTGACTCGGGAGCAATCCTCGACAGCATGATGTTGAAGGGAACTTCCAACCCCTGGGCTAAGTAAGGAAGGACGCTAACGTAACAGAACACACAAGAGGATAAAAATGAATCAAGCAAATTTGTTAAAAAATAAGTCAGTTGAAATACGTACAAATACAAAACTATACAAAATTGTAAAAAACTACAAATGCAACATAAAAAAACCAAAATGCGAACCTTCAAATCCAGTCACAAGAAACCACAACTGAGCGAAAAACACATTCCACTGATAAAAATAAATCTTCAAAGGATATGAAACAAAAGAAACGGAAATCCTATTTCACACATTCCATTCTCGTTCGCAACACTACAACAAAATATTTTAAACGACGCGTGCGAGGTAAACTGCGTGAATACACAAGGAAACAACAACAAACTGAGATACTGATCCTGCGGTGATGCAGCTGTAAGTTCCCTTGTCAATAGGGCACCCAGGATGCTAACCCCAAGCGATCCTGCCACTCAGTCACTACTCTTCTTCTGGGCACCAACCGGGCACTCAGGTTGCCAATACCAGGCCGCACTTGACCCACGGATAAACTACTCGTGAAAAATCAACCTCTTGGCTCTCCCAATAACTCTCTTAAAAAAGGGAAACTACAAACGAACGACGCGAGAATTTGATTAAAATCATTCATTACCTTTCAAACTACTAAGGACAGCAAAAAGCATTAATAGTATTTTGCTAACTAAAAACAAAAATCGTGCAACAGATACCAAACGCTTGCAGACTAGCAAAACAAACATGCAACACGTGCACAATATCCGAGACCACTTAGCTAATTGACAATCAACATTAAAATATTAAACAGGCAACGTGCACAGCAAGAACAAGTATTATGCTGAACGGTTAAAAACAAAAACATGTTAAGGAAACTAAATGTGTAATCCACTCGGTCACGACAATCTCGTAAAGGGACATGCAGGCTATCTTCAATAC
>JAWQFJ010001763.1:142594-148076 GCA_034096865.1 Theodoxus fluviatilis
GCGAAACGATCGTAGTGGAGAACTAGTGACGTGGATAAATGACCAGGTAGAAGTATTGATGGGCGTAGGGGTGGGTGGAGGAGTAATGAGGAGTGAAAACCGAGATCAGACATTAATTTCATCCTTATCCAAAAGATGTAAATGCAGACAGCCCGTCAGAACAGTTTCTGGGTTGAGAGCCATGGTATGGAGAGAAGCCATCATGGTAATGAAAAGGCGTAGGCGAGGAAGACTGGAAGAGTCAGTAAAATTGTCTTCACGAAAAACGGCCTATGGAAAAACACGATTTGAAAAGTGAATTTGGCTCGAAATCTTTCCGCATTACTACGTCCTCTATGTGTGTTATAACTCATATCACGATTATTACAGAAAACGTGAAGCATAAAAAAATTATTGTGCAAGCCACGTCAGATCTGAGTAGAACACAGAGTTTCCAAGATTCAAATTACCATCAGCTTAGTGATAAAGCTCTGGCCACGCAGGGACGAAAGCAAGCTCCACATCCCGTTGCAGTGCAGTGGCCAGAGCTGTGGTGAACGCGGTCTACGGACAGGCCAACGCCAGCCAGCCCGCTGTTCTCGACTACGTCAACTGTGTGGGGACAGAGAGGAACCTGGGGGCTTGTCCTCTTACCTACCCCATGGGTTACTCTACCTGCTCCCACAGTGACGATGCCAGCGTGCTTTGCACTGACGGTAGGTGTGCTTTACCATGGTTGTGAGACCAAGCGATGACTTCATAAACAAAGGATATGAGCACCGTCTTGATGCATAACCTAAACGTGTATGCATGAGGTAAATTCTCAAGGGAGTGTGCGGGTGTTTGTGTGTGTGTGTGTGTGTGTGTGTGCGTTTGTGTGTGTGTGTGTGTGTGTGTGTGTGTGTGTGTGTGTGCGTGCGTGTGCGTGTGTGTGTGTGCGTGCATGCGTGTCGCAGGTGATACTAGTAATTACGGATAATCACTAGAAACTTTTTCCACAAAACCTATTGCCACACTCCTGGAGACGATGATAAATAATAAAAGTAAACAACACTTGAATAAAGGACACTGGGCGGTATAATAGTCAACAAAGAGATTTAATTTCAAGAACAAAGCAACAAAATAGAACCCAAACGCGAAAGAATCCCGCAATAAATGACAATACAATTTGCCAAACTCTTCTCAACTTCAATCAAAACCCACACCCTCGCAATATCCATCTTCTCAGGATTAGCGTCAAAAACAAAAAGCCGCCTTTTACAGGCACAAGTTGAACCCAACCAGATGAAAGAAAAGTCCCTCTCCGAGCACTCGCGCGGAGAGATATGATAGCTATGACGTCACAAGTTTTCTAAAGAAAAGGAACACTCTCGCTATGCCGTGATCGCTACACGGCATAGGCAGAAACCACGTCAAGGACTTCAGAAAAGTACTCTCTCGCTATTACAGCAATAACACAATCCGGGATCCGACCAGGAAGGCAGAAACATTAAATTCTCCTTACCCGACCCTTGACAGAACCGTCTGTCTTCCACATCGCTCAAACACCGCACGCCCGTGGCAACCTGCGTCACCCAACCTAGTTCTCACAAGAACCGTAGACCCGAAGCTTGCCGCTTCCTGGACTCGCTCCCTCCAACCGTCGTCTCCAACGGCGACTCGAGCCGTGTAGACCATGTCCTCCGCAGACAGTAGGATGGTAGACACCCCTGTCTCCAAACCGCTCTCCTTCCAGCATCGCTCCACCACTTGTCCGCTCTCCAACGCAGACAGGACCACCAGCCTCCCAGCCGGTAGAAGGACCAAAGAGGGAAAGGGGACAGTATCCCAGAAAGGAAGAAAAGGGGAAAAAAGAAGCCTGCAATCAAAGAAGCAGACAATCACGAACGTGCCATTCACCACGTCGACAAGTTCGACCAGAAAAACCCCACTTCTCCTTCCCTCCATTATTCACAAACTCCAGTCATTTGAAATGGAGGAAAAACTGCCTCCCTGTGGCGTTCTTTACAACAACCAACCGAACCCACAGTTACAGAAATCAGATAAATTCCCTTTGCCTGAGGTTACCGAGCTGACTCAAAAATTTAACCTTACAGCTTACGAGTTTCTTTAGGGGAAATTTTCTGAGTTTCTTCAATGACGAAAACAGCGTAAGAATGGTATACAAGTCTGCGCGCTCACTCTCTCACATGCGCATATGCTTTCCATCAGCACTCGCACGCACGCGTACATACCTCAGCAGGCCGCATAACAACTTCCCGCAGTACCCAACTGCAACCTCGGTTCTCCAGAACCGACCCAGTTAAGACCCCGTGGCCGAAACTTCCACGGCGGCGACCTCTCGGGCCATGAGAACCGCGCACCCCAGGACAGTCACTCCACCACGACCGATCGTCGGCCCATTCAGCGTGGCTGAGACTAGTGAATATAGTATTATCTCTGTGTTCAGAATGTCGTCTGCCCAGACGAGAATGGAATGACGCTAACCGTCGCGTCGCTTCAGCGCGAAATTCCCACGTGCCCAAATACCACCCCCATCCCCTCCTTCAAATGGAGTGCTAACACCCCTGGACTCCCAGTCCCACAGCAACCAAGTTTAAATTTAGACCGGCCCTACTTCTTCAGATTCCACACTTGTCGAGCTTCACGCGACAATGCGTGTGCGTATGTGTGTGTGCGTGCATGCGTGTGCGCGAAGTCATTTCTCACAAGCCCAGGCCTTGCAGGTTTGAGGAAATGGAGCAAAAGAGTTTAAGGTAATTTCCTTTTCACAACCGGAGCCTTGCACTTTTACCAAGCTTAGTCATTGGATAGTTGGTTACACGGTCTTACTGGTCTTGACCCCATCTTGACCGTCCCGAAAGGTCAAGGTCAGGACACTGGTCTAGATCCTCAGTGGGGACATATTAACATTGGGTTCACCATTGAAACTGTGCCTGGTACTGTATTAAACTGTCGCGTGTTGGCGCGACGAAAAAGTGTGATTAGAACGGGTTGTGCGGAAAAATGTCGTGATGACCAGTGATTGAATTGCCAGTGCAGAAACCGGATCCGTAAATGCGTTCAAACGGCCGTTTGGCGCATCGCGGTTGAATTTGAGTGACAGGAGGGGGTGTGACGTCACTCGGAGTGTCGGAGTGCCACGTGCAGGTGTCTGTAAGAATGCAGCACGGGGTTTCCTGTAGTTCAACAGGGTTCTTTTGAGCGCGAAAGTTTGTGAGACAGTGATTGGGTCGAATTCTTGAAGCGGGAAAATACTCATTACCGGTTGGGTAATGATCACGTGATAGAGTCACCGGCGGGAATCTGGTAGCGTTAGGCTAGGCAGATCATAGCCATCTCTTGGATGGAGCGGTAGTGGGAGCGGGGAGCTCCCGCTGACCGTTGAAGCCACATGGGTGGCGGGCAAGGCGTTAGCTTGCCGGGGAAAACTCTCTGAGGTGACTTATGCCACGAGAGAGTAGAAGAAGGGATCTTCTGATGGCTATAGCGAAGTTTGGTGAACAGACCACGGCCTGAAGACTATGAGGTAATGAATCGCTTCGCCATTTTTATTCTGTTGCCGCGTGTAGAGTGTTTGACTATTGTCAGGATTGGGAAATAGGTCATTCACTCGCTTGATTGAATTATGTCTTGGAGTTAAAGTAAATCTGTGGGAAAGATGCTTACTTTCACTGGGAAATGTTCCGTGATTCACTCCATGAGAATATGAGATATATTTAATTCAATTTCTCTCGCCTGGGGGCGCGAGGAGGGATTTTTCGACTAAGGGCGTCTGAGCGAGGCGCGTCGTTAAATGTTGATTTCTTGTGAGAGTAAATTCAAAGGGGAGTAGTCTCTTATCGCGGATTGTACGGTGATATGTTGCAGGCTATTCTACCCTACGGTATTCTGCCGTACTAAGCGCTGCTGCGAGAGGCGCAGCCGCTGACTGAGCGCTGTTGCGAGAGGCGCAGCTGCTGATTGCGCGGATGCTGAGTGTTTGACCGCTGACTGAGTGTCTACTGGGCGTTCCAACCTATTCGTGCATGTCTACGTTCGAGTCTACGCTGGTGGACTCCGCTCGTCTGTCGAGCACCGGGTTGTTCCTGACAACGCTGCGCCGACCGGAGCCGGGCGCGAGGCTGAGCGAACGACGTGGCGGGACGCTTGAGGCGTCTCCTCGGCAATTGTGGCGGTTCCACAAGTTGCAAGTATTGGTTCCTTCGTCAGTACGGTGGCTGAGATTTTGTTTGTGACTAGCACAGATACTTTGGTGAGGGTCTAAGCGAAACGCGCTTAGGGTTCGTGTGTGAAGATCACTCGAGAAGTGGCTTATCATTCCAGAGTGGGATTTGATAGAGGCAGAGGGGTGTTGAAGGGTAATTGCACGCTCACTTGCGAAAGGCGGTGTCGTGTGAAATTCATTGGTTGCAGGGTTCGACATGCAACAGGAGCAGTAGTGACAGATAGCTTGATTCTTACGTAGGATGATATTTGTCACACTGGCTCAGAGAGACTTGGGGTTATTTGTCGAAAGTTCGGTGGAGCTTGACTTTGAACTTGACTGACTTTGTGTAGTGAGCTAAGTGCTCAAGAGTCAGTGGGATCTCGTGACAGGACAGGGGTGGAATCTGAGGGTACCTACCTGTTGTGAAGTGACACCGGGAGAACTGTGTTTCATCTACACTTATCTGAGTTGAATTCAGAGACTGAAGAGTGGGAGAAGGGAAACGGGTCACGTGGGGATTTGTGTGAGATTTGTGTTTTTCCTACTTACGGAATTTCTGACAGCGAGTGTCTGGTAAGTTTGGATCTGGAGTGGAAATCTCCGGGACTGAGAACGAGAGTCCAGATCAGCGAGAAGGTGGGGTAAGAAAAAAACCTTTTCGTGTTTCTTCACGTGTTGTGTTGACTTTGTGTTTGCACAGAGGAGTGACAGTCCGTATGAACTAACGAGTGAAGGAGCGTGGTGCGTGAAGGAGGGTCGCACGCGAAGCGAGTTGTTGTTCACTTCCATTAGTCTGGGTTGGGCGGAAGCTACGTCACGACTAGAGGGGAAGGGGTTTCATTGACATGCAATGATGGCGGATGTTGTTGTGAGGGGTCGTCTCAAGGCAACCCCATTGGTAATAATTCTGAGGAAGTTCTGTTAAAACTTCTAAGTAGAGATTGTTTGGGATTAGGTCAATTCGGGGAAGTTTCAAGTATAGTGTTCAACTAACTGGGAAGTTGTTGAATGCTTAGAGACTGTTGCAATTCGAAGTGGGAGTGACTCGGTTGTCATTTGTCCTTGTGTTCTTTATACTTCAATTGTGCATCTGTACTCTTATTGTTCTGAGGGGGCATCTCAGAACAAGTGGTGGGAAGGGGTGTATATTTTAAGCCAGTGTTGACTGTTGATTTAATTCCAGTTTCTGGTAATTTGGTGATGGGAAGAGGTTTTCCCTATATCCCAGGGTGACGTGAGTGGCCACCTGTGGGTGATTTTTGATTCCAGGTTTTGGGGTGTCTGGAATCACCT
>JAWQFJ010001764.1:0-53617 GCA_034096865.1 Theodoxus fluviatilis
ATTTTTCTACTCACTCTCCAAAAATCTACTTCATAGCTTGAATAGGTAATAAATGATGAATTTTTAAGTAAACATGGTGTCGAATTTGACCACACATAATAAAATTTGTGGCTCTGGGGTAAAGCAATGATGAAAATTGGCAGTCCCCTAAAGGTTAACTACTTGATATTTCTTGAAAATTCTTTTGCATTAAAATTGTACACTCTTTATCTTTAAATGTACAGAAGATTATGTTTGTAATGCAAAAAGTAAAAACAAGAAGGGCAAAGCCCATACGACTCACATGCTTGACCTTTATATGACCTTGACCTTCAGGTGACCTTCAAGGTCAAGGTCAAACAACTAAACCTACCAATGACATCATACACTAAGAAATGATTTACACATTTTTTCCTACCAAAAATACACGTGACCTTGACCCAAGGTCAAGGTCATCCAAGGTCATGCAACACAAAGCTGTTAATTCAAGACATAGGAAGCACAATGGTGCTTATTGGCACTTTCTACCATGAGATATAGTCACTTTTAGTGGTTCACTACCCCATTTTGGTCACATTTCATAAGGGTCAAAGTGACCTTGACCTTGATGATATGTGACCAAATGTGTCTCATGATGAAAGTATAACATGTGCCCCACATAATTATTAAGTTTGAAACAGTTATCTTCCATAGTTCAGGGTCAAGGTCACTTCAAAATATGTATACAATCCAACTTTGAAGAGCTCCTGTGACCTTGACGCAAGGTCAACCAAACTGGTATCAAAAGATAGGGCTTGCTTTGACCTATATACCACTTGTAGCTAAGGTCGCCATTCTCAATAACGTGGGAGAAAATTGGGAAAATGTGAAAAATGACTGTTTTTGAGACCACATTTATGGCTCCTGTGACCTTGACCTTGAAGCAAGGTCAAGTCACTGTGTATGTTTTTTGAGGCATTGTCATCATACACCATCATGCCACATTTGGTGTTGATAGACTTAATAGTCTCCGAGAAAAATCCAACGTTTAAGTTTTTTACGGACGGACGCCCGCCCGGACGCCCGGACGGACGGACGACACGGCTCAGTACATAGACTCACTTTTGCTTCGCATGTGAGTCAAAAATGTACTTATTGCTTCCACATCAATATCCGAATTGCAGATAAAGTAGGTTCAACATCAAAGAAAAAAAATCATATCTGGCCAAATAATCAGTTCACAGCAAAAAGTGTCTGTATGTTGATAAATTATTATACATGTAACATACCTGCAAAATTACAAGTCATCATCATCATCCTGTGATGAGTTTTAGTAATTAATTGATTTGAACTCTATGAAAAAAACACATTTTGAGAAAATGGCAAAAACAACTTTTAGTCATGCATAAGTCCTACTAAAACTATCCATCATGGCTAAAACTTGTTTCATTTATTCATACATTCATCCAGCAGGACTACACATGCTAAAAAATGAAACTGAACTTACAATTTCCAGTTTTTAGTGTTTTTGTGCAGTGTGTCAGTCCCCAGTACAAAAAAATGCAGGGATGGAAAAGTTCATGCTCAAGAGGAAAGGATCAGCCCTACTACTACACAGGAAATGCCAAGGTCAATAAAGGCAACTTCAGAGAGACACATGCTGTGAATGAGTCAACAACAAGTCAGTTTGCCATTCCAGCACCATAGGTTTCCCCTTCTTCTTCCTCCTGAAGCCTCCTCTTCTGATGCCTTGAGTTGAAGGCATGAAGCCACATAGTGTAGGCGCTGTTGCTATGCCTGAACAGAGGCTGCCACATTAGCTTTCTTCATTCTTCTGGCATCACAGGCTCCGCATTTCAAGCAAAGTTTGCTGGCTAAGCCATTGTTTTCATCGTATAGTATGCTGAAGGTGAGACCAGACCGAAAACAGTTCGGGCAAAGAACATCGTTCATTGGTTCACTCAGCTGATCTAAGTGCACGTTGACCCACTTATGATCGGTTTCAATCGGCTGCTTCGCTTCTGCCTGCATCATCTGTACCTTCCTCCTTGATGCCGATGTGTTAGAAGTTTCTTCCGGAATCGAGGCAGTTGAGATGGAGGGACGAGGAGGCAGCGATCGCGATGGCACTGTCAACGCAGGCGTTGACGAAGTCGAACTAGACTTTCGACCTTGACCGCGAAGTATTTTCGAGATGCGTGCAGCCGAAAGCTGCTCTCTTTGCCCACTATTTTTCGGTCGCGGCATAATGTTGAGTTTATTCACTCATGGGCGTTCTCTGATTGTTTGATTGAAGTCGAATTTATTCGATTTGGTGCAAAACATAAACTAACTGAGAGAATTAGCGTTGAAGCGGCAGCCATGTTTGCGATGCATTGTGGGCCAGGGAATCCTCGCTTTGGAGTCTCTGATTGGTTGAAACAAGTGGAATTCCCTCTCTAAGCTCAATGATTGGCTAGTGAGTTTCCAAACAACCCTGTGTACGCTGTTTGAAATCATCAACTAAAAATAGACCACTATAGTTGGCGGAGTGATTTCCCTTGCTGTGCTCGATCGAAAAGACGAGCTTTCCAACGGTACCGGGCGTGAACCTCTTCGTAGAATAGATCGAAAGTTACAATTTTTCCAAAAGTCATAAAATACGATGCATCAATGACGTTTTTAACGTTTTTTACGAGGAGTGATGTTTTTAAAAGCCATTTTATTCAACTAATTATCGAATGACAGGTCGAAAAAAACACGTGGGGGCATTTGCAAGTGTTTGAACTACTCAAAACTGATGTTATCTCAAAAACGTCCAGATATGAAATTTTCCCAACTTTTCGACCCGTGTCTTGCCTTAACACTTAATGGCAGATTTCAATGCTATCAATATAGAGTCATTGATCTTCAACTTTAGTTCATCATTATTTCTCATGGTCAAGTGAGTAACCATACATGCATCATGCAAGATGACATCCAAAGCCTCCCAAGGAGCCTTACCTGTAGCCCACTGAGGCCACCTCCTTCTGGTCCTCATTCTGGATGAAGGGGTTAGGGTTGTCAAAGGTGTACCTCTCCTCGTTCTGCAACACAACAGGACAGTGACTCCTCCTGGCATCCATCTTCCAGGGATGTCCTACAACTCAAAAACCTCTCATGAAATACACTGGAGTACTAGTTAACAGTGCATGGAGTCTGGCTAAAAGGACAGCTGAATACACTAACCAAGATGATAGCAGTCACTCTCACAGACCTGTGCACCCTAGATTTTCAAAATCAGAAGATTCTGGGTGAAAAATCAGAAGATTTTTTCTCGAACTCCAAACGACACAAAAACACAACACACACACTGGAACTCCAACACGACACAAAAACACAACACACACACACCTTTTCAGTTCTGATAAAGGCTGCCTTTATTCAGCATAATCATCTGTAGCCTTGACACATTCACAGCACTTGTTCAATTCACTTCTCATTGACACCCTAGGCCCCTACTTCATTACTTGGTTTCTTTTGTAGTGAGATTTTTGGGGGTCGAAAAAAATCGTGAGCTCGTGAAAACCAGTCGTACAATGCTTCAAAAATCGTACATTGTACGATTTTTTCGTACAAGTGCACAGGTCTGCTCTCAACAATCCACCAGTCAGCTGATTCTAGATTGACTGCAATTCTGATTACTGAAGGAGATCTTTCAGTTCTCTGTTCTCAGCAGAACACGAAATCCAGAGGTCTAGCATGCTCCAAGGAGATCTGCCCAAAGCATCTAGGCAGAAACCAGGCTATCGTCTTTACCACAAGTTGAAGTCTGCTACTGTAGTGGACATAGAGGGAGGACCTGGAGCAGGAAGAGCTCCAGTACCGAAGACAGGCCACCTTTACTGTCCCACCGTGTGAATCACCTCAAGCCCACGGCAAGGGCAAAAGGTGTCAAGAATGGTGGATACAACAAACACTACATTTACTACATGAATAGCACATGAATGACATTAATGTATGTTGCCATACTTACAGCCCTAGTGGAATGCAATGGTAGATTAGGGAGAGAGAGAGAGAGAGAGAGAGAGAGAGAGAGAGAGAGAGAGAGAGAGAGAGAGACACAGAGAACGAACGAACGAACGAACGGTTTTATTTGAGCAGGCCTCCGGCCTATCACAACCTAATTATCGGCATAACTCATCGGTTGTGCCCAGTGCTGTTTGTCTGCATTTAAAGGCATAGTAAAGATACATGGCCGATGATCTTGTTATGTCCACGTTCTCATTCGCCACAACATCATGTACATCAATGCGATACCTTGTATCAAACATACAGAAGATGTACTTCTGCCTTAAAACTTCATAAGCAGGGCATCTAAACAAAAAATGAAGCTCATCTTCGTCCTCTTCATTACATGATGGACAGATGAATGAGCTATGAGGATCTTTGGTATAACGATATCTATGTACAATACAGTTCACTGACCCCCGCGCGGAAGCGGACCAAAGTGTTTCTGAAAACTTGCTTGTCAATATTATAAAGATACAGTTCCCTAGTGGGAGAAGACTTGAATTGTCTGTAAAACTCATATCTCGCGCTGTTTGCGAGAGCAGTAGACCAATTCTGTACATACTCGGCAATAAGACGCCCCTTTAAATCCCTTAGAAACTGAGTCTCATTCTGTACACACTGCAAATTCCACGAACTTTCACAGTTGTGTTTACATAACAATCTTTTTATGTCATCGACCCAAGTATTTTTCCCAAAATGTAACATCATATTATAGATCTTACGAGGAAGTCTGGATGGATCCATTCGCAAAATCCTCAGCCAGTACTTCACTGCACGTATTTTGGCATTTATGCTTAAGGGATACCTCCCCATCTCTCCGTACACAATAATATTAGGGGTTTGGGACGGCAAATATAAAAACCGTTTCAATGCCTGTAGATGGACACTTTCCACGTCAGAACACTCCTTCATGCCCCACAGTTCCGATGAATATAAAAGTACTGGCCCAACTTGTGTATCAAATAGTTTAAAGAAGAAGTCTGGCGAGACACATCCAAGTTTTCTGTAGCATTTGATGGCCTGAAGCATACCGGCTCTAGCCCTTCCGACAAGATCTGTTTGCATTGTTTTATATGACAATCGTGTGGAAAAAACCGCACCAAGGTATTTATACTCATTTACCACCTCCACTCTCACCTCCCCCAAGAACCATTTTTCATGTTCTGCGAGGAAACCTCCGTTGCGGAATACTACAACTTTAGTCTTCTCAGAGTTCACCGTAAGTCCAAGTTTACATGATTCTTGCACAAGTACATCAAGCTGATTTTGCAAACCAACGGAAGTGTCTGAAATCAATGCAACGTCATCGGCAAACAGCAAAAGATATATAGTAACCAATTCAGGCATTAACTGAACTCCATGTTTGCCTTTCTGTATCACCCTTTTTGCTACGTAGGTTATTAACAAAGAAAAAATTATCGGGCTGGTTTTACAACCCTGTTTAAGGCCCCGATTACACTCAAACGATTCCGTACAGCGACCATTGCACTTTACACAGTACCATACAGATGAATACATGCCTTTAAGTAAGTTCAACATTCTCCCTTTCATTCCATACATTTCAAGTACCTTCCACAAGGCCATTCGAGAGACACAGAGAGAGAGAGAGAGAGAGAGAGAGAGAGAGACAGAGAGAGAGAGAGAGAGAGACAGAGAGAGAGAGAGAGAGAGAGAGAGAGAGAGAGAGAGAGAGAGAGAGAGAGAGAGAGACAGTCATAAATATTTGGGCAAGCACTCACTCACACACACACGCGTGCGCATACACAAACACACACACACACACACACTTTCTTTCAAATCAAGGATCACTGGGAGTTGTACTCTGCATGACAAAACAGTTTACCAGAACTACAGCACTCACCATCTTGAGGACCTGCTGGGAGAAGTTGTGGTTGATGAAGGTTGACTCCAGAGCCAGGCTATGGGGGGAGTTCAGGCTGTTGGTGTTTCCATCGTCCTGAGGTGGGTCCACAGCCGTCTCGCTCACCGTCAGGAGGTCAAACTCTGAGTCGTCACGCTTGTCAAAGAAGAGCCTGTTGCCCACACGCTGCACAATGATGTCCCAGGAGTAGACAGAGCGGGTGCAGCACATCAGCGTGGCCAAGATGGCATCCGTGGCGAAGACGTTGCCCTCTCCCTTGGCAATCTGACAACAGCAACAACAGTTCTCAGGCCCGTCTCTATGTACTTTAGGTGTGCAAAACCTAACAGCAGACAATAACGTCTGCTTTCGAGAAATTGCTGGAGAACACCTGTTACTCTACATTCTGAGGGGTAAATGTTGTAATAAACATGCTACATAATAGTGATAATCTACCTTCCTGTCATCCCCATGACTTAATACTTGTATCCATCCTACCACCTCCTCCTCCCACCCGACGCCATGATCCTCCAAAAATTTCCTCTAGACTTTGAATTTTACTACCTTTTTTTTAAAAACCCTTTGCATGTTTTTTTCTCTGTGTGAAATTGGGGAGATTTTCAAAGGATTTACACAAGATTCCAGTGTGGTGGACCTAGAGGGAGGCACTGAAGCAGGGAGAGCTCCAGGACCGAAGACAGTCCACCTTTACTGTTCCACCATAGCATATCATGTTAGGTCCACTGTGCAGACAGAACATGCCAAGAAAGGTGGATTTATATCTTATAGTCATCTCACTGGCACAAAACAAAGGCTTCGCACATCATATGCACTACTTAGAAGCTCAAGTCTATCTGAGAGGCAAATCCAGCTTAGATTTGTTTCATATGCAAAAATTACATTCAGACATTGCTGCTTGGATTGATAATCAAACATGATTTGCAGCAGCATTTTGCCCTGATAAGCCTGCATGCACACAGCTTCCACACACATAAATCTGGCTGACAGATCATTAAAGCAAGCATTCTTGCATTCGTTTATGAGTTAATTCATTCAATACAGTTCTGCACTAAGATGATGACTCACGTTTCTGATGATGGGGTCATCAGTGGTGGTCACTTTGTGGAACAACCTGTTGATGCGCTTCAGCTTCTTCTCATTCTTGCAGGAGACGCGGTCGTAGGTCTTCTCATAGTACTCCATGGAGCCTGCCTTGTAGCTGCAAACACACAGCACATCTCAACTTCCAAACCCCATCTGACAACTCTTCATTCATATCTCTATACCATGTGTCAGGAGACACTTTGCTATACTTTGTCATGTAAGTTTTCCGAACTGTCACTTATCAGACTCTAGAACAAATGAATGAACACACACACACACAAACACTCACATAGACATGGGTCATTCTCTGGAGCTGTGTCCCATGTGTGGGTCCCCATTTGAAAACAATAATATACTTTACATTTTCCATATTTTGCTAAGAATTGATGTTGTTTGTAATAAAAAATGATTAAAAAGATAATCTGAGAGCTTTTTGTGTTGATTTATTCATTGCTTTGTTTGTAATTAAATAAAATGTGTGCAATAATGTTTGAAAATGGCGGCTGCGTTCGTGACATCGCTTGACGTATTAAAATCAAGAGGCTGGATGCAGTGTATTTTAAACGTGTAAGCAACTTTTAAAACGTTGTAACAAGTATATGATGGATATAATTTAAATTGCAATTGATACTTTTACCTAAAGTTTATTTGCATGTAAGATATACGACAATACCCTTGTTCCATCAGCGACGTAACATTCGTTTCCACCTAGTGACCCAGTGTTTGAAATTATTTTCTCTCCCAATCAAGTTCAAGCTTTGACTCTACATTCCACAGTCAACTACGCACTGAAATATTATTGCGCACTAACTAAATTTAGAACCATAATTATGCGGTTAAGCTGTGGATTTTGTGACTAAAGATTAGGGGTAAATTTCGTTTCCAGTTTGATATGTTACGTCGGTAGTCATTAATGGGAAGATTTTACTATAATGGGTTCTAATATTTAGCACTATTTTTATTGCTTTGAACTGCGTGCTTCGGCGGAAGGATAAGTGCGTTAACTGTCCCATATTCCACGTGGTTGTGTCGATTTAGTTCACGGTTTGAATTGCGTTTCCATGCGGTACATTTGTGTTACGTCGTTGATCTACAGCCTGGACTACCTCAATACGGTAAGAATTTATCTAAATTAACTGCTGAATTTGTATAAATAACTAGTTATTGTATTAAAGAAACCTTTTCCTTCGATAATAAACCTGAAAAGTATTGATTTGAAAAGGTTAGAGAGATTCGAATCGACAGGTTTTAAAGCGGACTATTTTTGCATCTGGACATCGTCATGATCGTGCGCACACATTGTAGGAAAAATAATCTTTTACGTACACATATTCACTATAAATAACCTTGAGTGTATCGTTTAAATATTACACAATCCAATGATTCACATACTTTTGCATTATGATTCACTGAACATTTTATTTTCCTTTCGTTGTGCTTTACCCTCACCAGCGTAATGCGGAAGACAATGATGTACGAATGTTTTGATTCCGAGTTACGTCGAAGATGCAAAACAACCTATTTCACGTGATTTAAATGTCCATTATACGAACAAACATGCCTAGTATGCATGATTGTCTTACCGAATAACTTTTTTTATACATCGATAACAAAAAAACATCGGCGATTGCTTTATTTTGAAAATACAGCTGATTGCTCTCTCTCGCGTAAGGTGGAAGACGAAAATGACGACTTGGTTTGCTTCCAAGTTACGTTGGTGATGATAAATTATCAGATAATGGTTTACTTTTAACAATTGGTGGATTATTAGGTTGACGCACTCTTTTTTATGTTTATCTTTGCGTGAAAACACGTTTTATTGTTGATGATACTCAAATTGAAAGTCGGGGTGTATTTTGTTTGTTTTTGCTCTCTTGTGTAACATGGAAGCCGACAGACTGCAGGAGTCTTGATTCCATGTTACGTCGTTGAAAGGAATAGAAAATTGTGTGACTTGACTTCATGTAAAGGCATTACATATATTAATTTGATTAAATGATATCAGAGGCATTAATTTTTATATGATTAAAGTGTATTATTTTAAAATAAAGTTGCCTTTTCTATTATAATGGTTACACGCCATCACCTACGAAACACGGAATACAAAAGAGCATCTTTTCTTTTACTATAGTGATTTTTGACCAATTCTGTTTCCTTCCCCCCCCCCCCCCCCCCCCAAAAAAAAAAAAATAAAAAATCCCACTGAAGTAGCTTAATTGCCATGTGATTTGTTTCCCTAACCTAATCATTGTGACATTTTTTGCAGGTGCAATGAATCGACAAAGTGTCAGACTTGCTGGCAAACGGCAAGCAATCGAGAGCGAAGAAACGGTCACCCCTCCAGTTCCAAAGAAAAGACCAAAGACAGGCGCTGAGGCGACAAGAGATTGGAAACTGAAAATGCGCATTGAAGAACCTGAAAGGTTTTCTGAATATCAGGAAAGACAGAAAATATACAGCTCAGAATTCAGGAAAAACATGACTGATGAAAAAAGAGCAGAAAGTAACAAAAAGGCTGCTGAACGCATGAGGAAGAAGAGAGAGAAGGACAAGGAAAGTGGGACAAAGAAACCACTGACAAGAGCCGCAAGAGAAGAACAGCGAGAAAAATGGAGACTTCAAAAGCAGCAACAAAAACATAAACAAGAAGAAACCCTGACACCACAGCAGTTGGCACAGCGCCGTCGACAGAACAACAAAAGACGTCGTGATAAGTACCAGGAAAAAACCGCTAAACAGGGAAGAAAAAGTTCCAGAAAGCTCTCTGACATCTTGCCAACTCCTACACCTGCTTCCCATTCGGACACCACACCTTCCCTTCATGATCAAACTGAATCGGCCACTCCTTCTGTGTTTGCCACGCCTAGGACTCCTGCGGCTAGAAGAAAAGCAGCTGCACGAGTAAGAGCTGCACTTCCAAACAGTCCTTCCAAGTTCGTGGAGACAATTGATGACATTATGATTATAAACAAAGCATCCCCAAGAAAGAAAGTTCTCTTGATTCAAAGTGACAGCCGAAAATCAAATGAACACAAGATAGGTACTGAAGTCTTGAGAAAACTCACATCATTGAGAATGAAAAGGAGCAAGAAAGCGAGAATTCTCCGGAATTGCTTGCTGTCTGCTGTCAGAAAGTACAGCTCCGTGAAAAAGATGGGGTCTGTGTACAGATCAAATAGGACGACTGCTTCAAACGGGAAAAAGGAACAAGATGATGAAAACATGAAAAAGGATCACGATGATGAATTTGATTGTGAAGTGGATGTCGAGATAAAACAGAAAAGAAAAAGAAAGCTGGCAACTGAAATACGTGACTACATGAACTCTGTTGCATACCCTCTGCCGGATGCTAAACATGTCTCAAAGAAGACAGGGCTGAGTGCTGCTGTTCTGCGAAAACCACTGTCGGAGCTGCACAAAGACTTTGTTCACACCACAGGCCACTCAGTGAGCTTTGCACAGTTTGCCAGGAATAGACCCAAACATGTTAAACTCATGCAACAATGGCAGTTAAGACAATGCCTTTGTGAGTATTGCACAAACGCAGAGCTGAAGTTTGACGCCATCAACAGGATTGCGGCTCGAGTGGACAACACCTGCCGAATCAGGTATGTGGTTATTTTTATTATCAAATAATAAGATTTGACTCACCTTTATGATCAACTATATATTACATCAATCAAGATTCATTACATGAATAATACTTGTGCAAATCCTACCACCTTTTTGTGCTTGACTGGCTATAACAAGAAATGCTTTTATTACAGATGGCAACAACTGAATAAGTTTTGACACTAACCGATAGCACTTCACCATATTTTCACACATCCTGTGTTCTTAAATTTCTACAGACATTGCTACCACGCTGTGGACATCATAACCTGTGGAAGACAAGCAGATTCAGCCACACCATGGAAACAAGCCTGTGTACTAGGGCAGTGTGAGAACTGCAGCCCTAACCAGCTAGAGGCCCACCTGCAACCACTTGCCAGGGACAGAGGACTACACACTTGGTGCAGATGGGAATCAGTACCCAGCATGGTCAATGGGAAAAAGGTATGCCATTACCTTTTTTTTCATCTTAATTCTTTTTTTGTTTTGTTCAATTATGTTGCCTGGTCGTATATACTCCTCATATGAGGAGTACCACTGTATTTAAAGTGTTTTCGTTGTTTGATTTACAGACAACCAGGAAAATGAAGAGACGGAAGTGTGGCAGCTGGGAGGAGTTACTGTCAGAGCTCAAGGAGGAGCTGATCTTCCTGGCTGGGCACCTCTACACAGCTGATTGGCAGCAGCGCCAGTTTCAGGCCATGAGAGACGGCACCTTCCCTCCCACCCTCGTTGGCATGGTCTTAGACTTTGCAGAAAACTTTACCTGCCCGAACCAGGATGAAGTCCAGTCTGCCCATTGGCACTACGACCAGGTCACCGTGCATCCTATAGTTTGCTACTATCAATGCACAAACCAAGCCTGCCAAGAGACTGTGACTGAATCACTAGTGATGATTTCTGATGATAGGCAACATGATTTTAATGCGGTCCATCGGTTTACAGAGATTGCCGTGGGACATTTGAGGGAATCTAGAGGGGTGGGGGTGGAGCAGATTGTCCAGTGGACAGATGGCTGTGCTAGCCAGTACAAATCAAAGGGCCCTTTTGCGGACATCTCCTGTGCATTGCAGGACTTCGGCTGTACCCTTGACCGCAACTTCTTTGGTTCTAGACACGGCAAAGGTCCTTCTGACGGTGAAAGTGCAGTAGTGAAGCACCATTGCCGTGCTGCGGTCAAGGCTAGAGCTGCTGTCATTGGCAATGCACAGGAATTGTTTGATTATTGTACAGCAAGCAAGCTATCAAAACAGCCAACTGCTGACTGCAGTCATTTCTTGCGTTCTTTCTTTTGGGTCCCATCAGAAAGCATCCGAAGAAACCGGGGTAGATCGGTTAAGACTCTCCAAGGCACCCGTCAACTTCACAACATTCGTTGTGAAGAAAACTTTGTTCTTCGGACAAGAAAACTTTCCTGCTTCTGTGTTTCTTGCAAATCTGGCATAGGAGAGTGCTCGAACAAGCAGCTTGTCGGTGAATGGAGCCGACATAAATTGAAGCTTGTACCAGAAGCAACCCTTGCCCCTCCCGTAGAGCCTGAGAATGTTGCGCCCCCCACCAATGCTACAGAACCCCTGCCCGAAACCATCCCAGCTGAGCCCCTGCCCGACATCCCAGCTGAGCCCCTGCCTGTCACAGCCTCAGGTTACCTTTGTGACATGCCCCCAGCTGAGCCCCTATCTGACACGCCCCCAGCTGAGCCCCCCCTATCTGACACGCCCCCAGCTGAGCCTCCCACCAATGCTACAGAACCCCTGCCCGAAACCATCCCAGCTTGTACAGCTGAGCCCCTGCCTGACATGGTCCCAGCTGAGCCCTTGCCTGTCACAGCCTCAGGTGACCTTTGTGACATGCCCCCAGCTGAGCCCCTATCTGACACGCCCCCAGCTGAGCCTCCCACCAATGCTACAGAACCCCTGCCCGAAACCATCCCAGCTCGTACAGCTGAGCCCCTGCCTGACATGCCCCCAGCTGAGCCCCTATCTGACACATCCCCAGCTGAGCCCCTTTGTGACACGCCCACAAGTTACGCATGTCCCTTTGCTGTTGGGACATTTGTGGAGGTAGCAGTAGAAGGGAAGCAGAGGACTGTCACCTTCTTTGCTAAAGTCATAGATAAAGATGAAGAAAAGTGTGAAGTTAAAGTACATTTTCTTACAAAAAACCTTTATCCAATGCTTACATCTGGTCAGACATGGCTTGGACCACCGTGGATCATATCTTGCGGGTACTGCAACCGCCCACATTGGCACAAGGGCGTGGGGTAGCTTTTATTTTTGACTGAATGTGAATAGCAGCAAAGGTTGGGACATGGCGATATGGATTATCATGCATTCATTCTCTCACTTCTTAAAGCAGATATTTAGCCATGGTACATCTGTCAGTCTTTGTGGGCAGGAATGACTTCATCATTTTGTATGAGGTGAAGACTAAGGAGATGGAGACTTGACTGGCTGCTGTATCTCCCTATGCATTTTGTATGGGGTGAAGACTAAGGAGATGGCTGCTGTATCTCCCTATGCATTTTGTATGAGGTGAAGACTAAGGAGATGGCTGCTGTATCTCCCTATGCATTTTGTATGAGGTGAAGACTAAGGAGATGGCTGCTGTATCTCCCTATGCATTTTGTATGGGGTGAAGACTAAGGAGATGGCTGCTGTATCTCCCTATGCATTTTGTATGAGGTGAAGACTAAGGAGATGGCTGCTGTATCTCCCTATGCATTTTGTATGAGGTGAAGACTAAGGAGATGGCTGCTGTATCTCCCTATGCATTTTGTATGAGGTGAAGACTAAGGAGATGGCTGCTGTATCTCCCTATGCATTTTGTATGAGGTGAAGACTAAGGAGATGGCTGCTGTATCTCCCTATGCATTTTGTATGAGGTGAAGACTAAGGAGATGGCTGCTGTATCTCCCTATGCATTTTGTATGAGGTGAAGACTAAGGAGATGGCTGCTGTATCTCCCTATGCATTTTGTATGAGGTGAAGACTAAGGAGATGGCTGCTGTATCTCCCTATGCATTTTGTATGAGGTGAAGACTAAGGAGATGGCTGCTGTATCTCCCTATGCATTTTGTATGAGGTGAAGACTAAGGAGATGGCTGCTGTATCTCCCTATGCATTTTGTATGAGGTGAAGACTAAGGAGATGGCTGCTGTATCTCCCTATGCATTTTGTATGAGGTGAAGACTAAGGAGATGGCTGCTGTATCTCCCTATGCATTTTGTATGAGGTGAAGACTAAGGAGATGGCTGCTGTATCTCCCTATGCATTTTGTATGAGGTGAAGACTAAGGAGGAGACTTGACTGGCTGCTGTATCTCCCTATGCATTTTGTATGAGGTGAAGACTAAGGAGATGGCTGCTGTATCTCCCTATGCATTTTGTATGAGGTGAAGACTAAGGAGATGGCTGCTGTATCTCCCTATGCATTTTGTATGAGGTGAAGACTAAGGAGGAGACTTGACTGGCTGCTGTATCTCCCTGAGCATTTTGTATGAGAGATTGGTGCATCCTATAGGATCTGTGAGTACATATATAAAAGAATGTTGATCTTATTTTAGTCTAAATTTTTCATCTTTTTTAAATTTTGGTTTCCGTGTTACATTGGTGACCATTCATTGTTTTGGCTAATTTAACACATATATTGTTGCTGGGTTTCTTTCTATTCATTACAGTTGAGGTTTTGGTAATTATCTTAAGGACATGACACAAATTTAATTGATAAATTTTACTTTGAATAGTCAATAACAAAAAAATTTAGTTATTTGCATCGCGTCATGTGCGTAATTGATTTATTTTGTATAATTTACCCCCAAAATTGGTGTCCTGACATTGTTTTTATAATCAATGTTTATTTTCATGTTTAAAATAAACACTTGAATCGTTAAACACCTTATTTTCTCTTACTCCTATGGCTTGGTGGATGTTTTGTTTGTTTCCATGTTACACGGGTGATCTTTCAATTCAGCATCAGTCGATCCCCTGTAGCATTCATGTTTGCTCATGGAATAGCTTCTACCTTATATAATCATGAACATTACACCCTAAACTTCACTTACACTAGTTTTTATTAAATTTTGATAGGATTTATTTTTTTTGGTTAATGTCACAAGATTAAGCCCAGCTCCAGAGAATGACCCATGACCCACTCACGGTATTCAGGGTCTCCTGTCCAAGAGTCTTGAAAGCGACACTTTCCAGGCATGATGATAATCTGATTCTCAAAGAAACACTGCACTACAAACAAAACAATCTCTTTTCACTCTGTCCTCGTTTGAACCAACTGACCGGACCGGCGTGGAAATGAAACGAGGTCACCTAGCCAAAGAACCAATCAGGAAGCAGAAGGCACACGAGCCTTCAGAATTAACCAATGGGATGAAAGGGCACGTTTTCCTGACTTGCTCAGCGTTTAAAATTAGATTGAGAGTATCGCGCGAAGCACAGCCTAGAAAACGTCTTTTTTTCTTTCTTTTTTTTCTTTCTTAAATTCCATGACTTTCCATGACCTAAGTTGAAATTCCATGACTTTCCAGGCCTGGAAAATGAAAAATCAAATTCCATGACTTTCCAGGTTTTCCATGACCTGTACGAACCCTGTGAAACAACAAGACAAACATATTACTTTCAACTGTTATCACAGCCATGAAACGACTAAAAGCAACACACCCCCCTCATGCAGCTGTCATCACAGGCAGGCAATAGCCGCAATAGCAACAACCACGCGTTTTACTTTCATACAAAACATCACCACCAACAGAATTTCAAAACCACGACACACAGGAACTCTCATCAGCACAAAGAAGGGGCAAAACTCACCTCAAGACTGTCACCACCTGAGGAAGCAGTGAGCACATCGTTGTACAAGTCATCGCCATGGTTTATGAACTCGTCCTCCTGAAAAGGGGCAAAGTTTTGACAACACTATTAGTCCCAACGAGAAAATGAAGGAATTATGGTACCAATGGAAACAAGCAGTCAACTCAATGGCAGGGGAAGCTAGTTATAACCTTGGCAAATGGACACATGTTTGCACTGCCTAAAGTTTTTAGTACAATGGTCACTATATGGAGACTTCATAAACCCTCCTGTCTCCAAATGATGGAGGCATGAGATCATCTAACTTATCACACTATTCTTCAAACAACTGCAAGCATGCAAACTCTGAACACACAAGCCATGTCGTGGTGTCACTGATGTGACAACAGCAAAGTGGCATGCTATTGATGTGACAACAGAAAAGTGGCATGTGTCATTGATGTGACAACCAGAAAGTGGCACGTGTCATTGATGTGACAACCGCAAAGTGGCATGTCATTGATGTGACAACAGAACAGTGGCATGTACAGTGGTTTCATGTCACACCATCAGTTTGGTCATGTCAGACCAAAGTCCACTTGTATGTCTACATAATACATTGCAGGCCATTTGCTAAGTGTCAACTTTTTCAGTAAAACTGGTCATGCTGCATTCTGATAGACAACCACAAAACTTACAGGAAGTAGGAACACAATAAAAAAGGAGAAAAGTGAATTTCCAATTTCAACATGAAGCTGCTGAGGGTTGTCATGATAAGGCAGCAGGACATGTATACTAGCTTCTGGACACATCTCATGTTTTCTGTCTGTTTTTTGTGTATTTTAATATTTTTATGACAAGTCAAGTGCTTTGATGCCCATGAAAAACTATTTTGATCTAAATAAATGCTATGTTAGACATGTGAGTCACTTGCGTAACCATTTCTAAAAATCAATTTTTGAATATGAGCTTTTTTTAAAAGACAATCTGTACTTTCAAAAGAAATTACTCAAAGATCCTTCAGACTGTCACAAAATGTCATGATAATGTTCTATACCTGTCATTTTTACATCGTGCCTAGAGGTACTAGTAGAATCATATGTATGTGTACTATAGAAATTACAAATATGTAGTTTAGAATTTTGACAGAAAATAAGAACACAAAAATGATAGGTCCCAGAGTAAAAATTTTGATTAGAAGATGCAATAGTGAAATTGAATTCCATGCATTAAAATGTTTGTGTAATGATGCAGGTCAGAATAAAGAAAACTGAAAGTGAAAGTGATTTGAAGCATTGGTGGATTAGTTATTTATTTTCATTGTCTGCCAATAAGTCACTTATTTTTGCACTTGTTTAACATTTTGAAACCCCCAGAGAAACAGTAAGTAACATTGTTCAAGAGCTCTTCTTTGTAAACATTAGGCCAAATGAAAAAAATTGTTCTGTTTACGGTAAAGACCAAAAAAATATGGGTCGGTAACTCCACTAGGACTTACTTTGTTAAAAACTTTCTTCTTTCTTTAATAGAATTGGCCAGATTGAACATAAATAAAATCACATTTCTCTTTCACTAAAAATATGGATTTTTACATGTAGGTAGGTAGTGGATTCACCAAGTGCTCCTATGGCAGGGAAGATGGGACTGCACACCAATGGCTTTCTTTTTCCCCTTTTTTTCTCCCACCATTGAAAAAAGTTTTGGGTTGGCAGAAAAAAAAGGTCGGTCAGGTTACCGTGACCACAACTATTTTTCCGTATCTGTTCAAACCATAATTAGGCAAGAACCTTGGAACAAATGGAAGTCCACATTTCACCTTTCTTTTTCTACTTAGTTCATCTCAATATTGTATACCTTCTTCCCTTGAAAAAAGGTAGAAAATATAAAATATATATATATGCACATTTATGTCTCACTTATTTGCTGTTTAATTCAAAGCAGAATAAAAGCTGCACAAATGCAAATTCGGAAAAACAAAATGATCCTGTAGTAAACTATAGGGCAACTACATGACAACTTCAAAGTATAATTATTCAGGCTGCACCTAGCACCCTCGACCCTTCTTTCTTTCCTTGTTTTGTAGAGGTTTATACTGTTCACATTGTGTGTGTGTGTGTGTGTGTGTGTGTGTGTGTGTGTATGCGTGTGTGTGTGTGCATGTGAAGAAATAACATGTATCTAAACTATCTATGCAGTAGATTTATCTGAACATAAATCAAAGTTTCTCTTTTGCTGAAAACTGTAAAAAAATTAATAGTGGATTCCCGAATGATCAAAGGGCTGGGAAGATGGGACAACAAGCACTTAGTTATAAATACACCTTCAATTTTTTTTCTCTATGGCCCCCCCCCCCCCCCCCAAATTCAGGGGAAAAAGGGTTGGCTTAATAGGGTTGGTCTGGTTACCTTAACCACAACTTTATTCTTTTTTTTGGGTCTCACATACATGTACGATGTAGATATATTTGTGCCTACTGTTAGAAAGGACTGGGAGGTGAAAAGGGAAAACAAATTGCAGTCATTAGGCCTGTGTGCTGATGTTTCAGGACTAGCAGAAACTCTTATTTTCCCATATATATATATATATATATGATATCAAATCATTCAAAATTAATAAATTTACCAATGCATGGTTTTCAGATGCAGTGTATTGATGATCTTTTGTCGAACATGGCAATGGTGTGACAAAAACTTGCATAGTTAGCAAATCTCCAGTTCGTTTTCAAGCCAAAAAATAACTCCAGTGGAATATGAGGAAGCACCTCCAAGTGATCCTTGTGATCACTTTCATTTCAGGCAACTCCAGTGGATTTTCTGGAGACCATTATTTTAAAGGAAATTTATAATGCCATGCCATGGTAGTTCACAAACACACATTTCGTCAGAAGCAACGGAAATACTACAGACCCCAAAGCTGCAAAATCAATTACTAAAAATAATAGCCAATACTAGTAACAGCGTAGCATACAAACTTTAACAATTGAGGGATATTACTCATTTACTGCTACCGTTTTCGTTCCTACCGTCTACACTGTAGTCTGTACTTATGATTATGATGCTGTGTTTCAGAATTTGAATTGCTTTAACCCTGAACCATTGAAAGATTTCGAAAACTAACAAAGTGTGCTCTATTCGAAAAGCATTTCGATTTGGCCATTTTGGGCGTATTATTAGAATTGTCATATTCAAAGCAATACTCGACATATAAAAGATATATATAGCTGCAATCGTTTCAAGAATTCAACGTTAACACTGCAGTTCAACTCTGATGTGCAGTAACGCTTTCTTAGATTTCTTCACTGAAAAAATTCGTAAATCTCACACTGCGCATAAGGTTCGGTATTGCCCATAAAATGACGGTGTTTTTCATAAGCCTGCCTTTACTGCCAGCAGCAAGACGCTATTCGATGCAAGTTCTATGGCGTCTGACGACCTTCGCCTTTGTTAACTGAGCTCTCAAAATAGCAACATCCCCATTTCCATTTACCAACGAATACAAGGTACCATTCTGCAAAATAGCTTGGACAATCGAGGCAACGAATTCCGATCATTGATAACTGCAAAGACTGACAGTGACACATTCCGAAAAAAAAGGGGAAAAATTAAGTGGCCTACATCCAAGTTGGGCGCTCTGCATCAATAGCGCTCAGAAAATTCAACACACAACAGACGCAATGAAGTCTGCCTGCAACATATCGTTTGAATAAAACTTTACACGGACAATAATCTAATACAGTATACACACTTGAACTTAAGATCAAACAATACCTGATTGAAATCATCTTCTATGTTTGCATATAAGTCAATGTCCACGCTGTCCGCCATTTTGCACAAGTGTCCAGTGTGCGCGCGCAACTCATAATGCTAAACACACGAGATTCGATATGTCGGATTCTCCCCCACAAAAACCGAGTGAGCGTTACTTTCACCTAGACTGTATTTTCATACTATGGATTTACATGTGTGGTTTACAAATATAGAACTATTTTTTAAAATCATTAAATCGAGTTCTCCATCACAGCATTCTAATTTTCTCCTCGGCCCTTAGTTGAGGTGTCTGCATGGAGACCATTTTCGGTGTTACCTCCCTTACCAAACAGTGCAGGCGAAAACCAGCAGAGGGTCTTTCACTAAGTAACAACAAAAATTAGGTCCTTGATTTGCTGTCTTGTGTACGTTGACTTTTCACACTGCTTCCCATGCATTAAATGGTGGTTGTTCTAGTTAATGAACGTATTCCAAAGGAAGATGACCAAAGTGCAGGAGTAAGAATGACCAACTTTGGGTTTGACCTGTTTTGACTTGAGTGCACTGAAATTTCACAGTATATTCTGGTTTACATACTTTTGTTGTTGTTGTTCCAAATGCACATGTATTTTATGGTTTAGTGATGAATAGTACTGCAAAGAGAGAAACACGAGGAATTACTCAAACTGTCAAAAAAAAACTTAACCTTGGTGGACTGGGGAAAAACATCTAAAGTTCACAGCAATTCTTCATCAGTACATGTACCATTATATACACGACTGATAGTGATAGGTTCATCACTATGGAAGTGATAGGTTCACCACTATGGAGGTGGTAGATACACCACTGTGGAAGTGGTGGATAAACCAGTGTGGAAGTGGTAGATACTTCACAATGTGGAAGTGGTAGATACACCACTGTGGATGTGGTAGATACACCACTGTGGAAGTGGCACGTACACCACTGTGGATGTGGTAGCTACTTCACTGTGGAAGTGGTAGATACTTCACAATGTGGAAGTGGTATATACACCACTGTGGAAGTGGTAGATACTTCACAATGTGGAAGTGGTAGATACACCACTGTGGAAGTGGTATATACACCACTGTGGAAGTGGTAGATACTTCACTGTGGAAGTGGTAGATACTTCGTGATCACTGTGGAAGTGGTAGATACACCACTGTGGAAGTGGTAGATACACCACTGTGGAAGTGGTAGATACTTCGATCACACTGGAAGTGGTAGATACACCACTGTAGAAGTGGTAGATACTTCACAGCCCAGATAACAAGCATACGTTGGCCCAACGTTCGCCACAGTTGGCAAAAGGTTGGCAAGTCGCAGTTGGCAAAGATACGTTGGCATCACGTTGGCCCAACGTTCGCAACGTCAACCGTTGGTTTACACGTTTGGCTGTTTACTATAGGGCCGCTAGTGCGGGATTTTATGTTGAAAAGATCTTAAGGCCATTTTGATTTCTTGTGTTGCCTGAAACGCCAAAAAACCATAAAATCTATGTCACCTTATTTTTGAACTAAGAAACTTTACGAGAATTTTTTCTGAGAAAAAAAACACGAAAAGTTTCTAAGTTCAAAAATAAGGTGACATAGATATTATGGTTTTTGAGCGTTTCAGGCAACACAAGAAATCAAAATGGCCTTAAGAACTTTTCAACATAAAATCCCTCACTAGCGGCCCTATAGTACAGCCAACGTGTAAACCAACGGTTGACCTTGCGAACGTTGGGCCAACGTGATGCCAACGTATCTTTGCCAACTGCGACTTGCCAACCTTTTGCCAACTGTGGCGAACGTTGGGCCAACGTATGCTTGTTATCTGGGCTGTGAAGTATCTACCACTTCTACAGTGGTGTATCTACCACTTCCAGTGTGATCGAAGTCTCTACCACTTCCACTGTGAAGTATCTACCACTTCCACAGTGGTGTATCTACCACTTCCACAGTGATCACAAAGTATCTACCACTTCCACAGTGAAGTATCTACCACTTCCACAGTGGTGTATATACCACTTCCACAGTGGTGTATCTACCACTTCCACATTGTGAAGTATCTACCACTTCCACAGTGGTGTATATACCACTTCCACATTGTGAAGTATCTACCACTTCCACAGTGAAGTAGCTACCACATCCACAGTGGTGTACGTGCCACTTCCACAGTGGTGTATCTACCACATCCACAGTGGTGTATCTACCACTTCCACATTGTGAAGTATCTACCACTTCCACACTGGTTTATCCACCACTTCCACAGTGGTGTATCTACCACCTCCATAGTGGTGAACCTATCACTTCCATAGTGATGAACCTATCACTATCAGTCGTGTATATAATGGTACATGTACTGATGAAGAATTGCTGTGAACTTTAGATGTTTTTCCCCAGTCCACCAAGGTTAAGTTTTTTTTGACAGTTTGAGTAATTCCTCGTGTTTCTCTCTTTGCAGTACTATTCATCACTAAACCATAAAATACATGTGCATTTGGAACAACAACAACAAAAGTATGTAAACCAGAATATACTGTGAAATTTCAGTGCACTCAAGTCAAAACAGGTCAAACCCAAAGTTGGTCATTCTTACTCCTGCACTTTGGTCATCTTCCTTCGGAATACGTTCATTAACTAGAACAACCACCATTTAATGCATGGGAAGCAGTGTGAAAAGTCAACGTACACAAGACAGCAAATCAAGGACCTAATTTTTGTTGTTACTTAGTGAAAGACCCTCTGCTGGTTTTCGCCTGCACTGTTTGGTAAGGGAGGTAACACCGAAAATGGTCTCCATGCAGACACCTCAACTAAGGGCCGAGGAGAAAATTAAAATGCTGTGATGGAGAACTCGATTTAATGATTTTAAAAAATAGTTCTATATTTGTAAACCACACATGTAAATCCATAGTATGAAAATACAGTCTAGGTGAAAGTAACGCTCACTCGGTTTTTGTGGGGGAGAATCCGACATATCGAATCTCGTGTGTTTAGCATTATGAGTTGCGCGCGCACACTGGACACTTGTGCAAAATGGCGGACAGCGTGGACATTGACTTATATGCAAACATAGAAGATGATTTCAATCAGGTATTGTTTGATCTTAAGTTCAAGTGTGTATACTGTATTAGATTATTGTCCGTGTAAAGTTTTATTCAAACGATATGTTGCAGGCAGACTTCATTGCGTCTGTTGTGTGTTGAATTTTCTGAGCGCTATTGATGCAGAGCGCCCAACTTGGATGTAGGCCACTTAATTTTTCCCCTTTTTTTTCGGAATGTGTCACTGTCAGTCTTTGCAGTTATCAATGATCGGAATTCGTTGCCTCGATTGTCCAAGCTATTTTGCAGAATGGTACCTTGTATTCGTTGGTAAATGGAAATGGGGATGTTGCTATTTTGAGAGCTCAGTTAACAAAGGCGAAGGTCGTCAGACGCCATAGAACTTGCATCGAATAGCGTCTTGCTGCTGGCAGTAAAGGCAGGCTTATGAAAAAACACCGTCATTTTATGGGCAATACCGAACCTTATGCGCAGTGTGAGATTTACGAATTTTTTCAGTGAAGAAATCTAAGAAAGCGTTACTGCACATCAGAGTTGAACTGCAGTGTTAACGTTGAATTCTTGAAACGATTGCAGAGACTCTATATATCTTTTATATGTCGAGTATTGCTTTGAATATGACAATTCTAATAATACGCCCAAAATGGCCAAATCGAAATGCTTTTCGAATAGAGCACACTTTGTTAGTTTTCGAAATCTTTCAATGGTTCAGGGTTAAAGCAATTCAAATTCTGAAACACAGCATCATAATCATAAGTACAGACTACAGTGTAGAGTAGACGGTAGGAACGAAAACGGTAGCAGTAAATGAGTAATATCCCTCAATTGTTAAAGTTTGTATGCTACGCTGTTACTAGTATTGGCTATTATTTTTAGTAATTGATTTTGCAGCTTTGGGGTCTGTAGTATTTCCGTTGCTTCTGACGAAATGTGTGTTTGTGAACTACCATGGCATGGCATTATAAATTTCCTTTAAAATAATGGTCTCCAGAAAATCCACTGGAGTTGCCTGAAATGAAAGTGATCACAAGGATCACTTGGAGGTGCTTCCTCATATTCCACTGGAGTTATTTTTTGGCTTGAAAACGAACTGGAGATTTGCTAACTATGCAAGTTTTTGTCACACCATTGCCATGTTCGACAAAAGATCATCAATACACTGCATCTGAAAACCATGCATTGGTAAATTTATTAATTTTGAATGATTTGATATCATATATATATATATATATATATGGGAAAATAAGAGTTTCTGCTAGTCCTGAAACATCAGCACACAGGCCTAATGACTGCAATTTGTTTTCCCTTTTCACCTCCCAGTCCTTTCTAACAGTAGGCACAAATATATCTACATCGTACATGTATGTGAGACCAAAAAAAAAGAATAAAGTTGTGGTTAAGGTAACCAGACCAACCCTATTAAGCCAACCCTTTTTCCCCCTGAATTTGGGGGGGGGGGGGGGGGGGATAGAGAAAAAAATTTGAAGGTGTATTTATAACTAAATACTTGTTGTCCCATCTTCCCAGCCCTTTGATCATTCGGGGAATCCACTATTAATTTTTTTACAGTTTTCAGCAAAAGAGAAACTTTGATAAATTTATGTTCAGATAAATCTACTGCATAGATAGTTTAGATACATGTATGTTATTTCTTCACATGCACACACACACACACACGCATACACACACACACACACACACACACACACAATGTGAACAGTATAAACCTCTACAAAACAAGGAAAGAAAGAAGGGTCGAGGGTGCTAGGTGCAGCCTGAATAATTATACTTTGAAGTTGTCATGTAGTTGCCCTATAGTTTACTACAGGATCATTTTGTTTTTTCCGAATTTGCATTTGTGCAGCTTTTATTCTGCTTTGAATTAAACAGCAAATAAGTGAGACATAAACGTGCATATATATATATTTTATATTTTCTACCTTTTTTCAAGGGAAGAAGGTATACAATATTGAGATGAACTAAGTAGAAAAAGAAAGGTGAAATGTGAACTTCCATTTGTTCCAAGGTTCTTGCCTAATTATGGTTTGAACAGATACGGAAAAATAGTTGTGGTCACGGTAACCTGACCGACCTTTTTTTTCTGCCAACCCAAAACTTTTTTCAATGGTGGGAGAAAAAAAGGGGAAAAAGAAAGCCATTGGTGGTAATGAATGGCTGTGCAGTCCCATCTTCCCTGCCATAGGAGCACTTGGTGAATCCACTCCCTACCTACATGTAAAAATCCATATTTTTAGTGAAAGAGAAATGTGATTTTATTTATGTTCAATCTGGCCAATTCTATTAAAGAAAGAAGAAAGTTTTTAACAAAGTAAGTCCTAGTGGAGTTACCGACCCATATTTTTTTGGTCTTTACCGTAAACAGAACAATTTTTTTCATTTGGCCTAATGTTTACAAAGAAGAGCTCTTGAACAATGTTACTTACTGTTTCTCTGGGGGTTTCAAAATGTTAAACAAGTGCAAAAATAAGTGACTTATTGGCAGACAATGAAAATAAATAACTAATCCACCAATGCTTCAAATCACTTTCACTTTCAGTTTTCTTTATTCTGACCTGCATCATTACACAAACATTTTAATGCATGGAATTCAATTTCACTATTGCATCTTCTAATCAAAATTTTTACTCTGGGACCTATCATTTTTGTGTTCTTATTTTCTGTCAAAATTCTAAACTACATATTTGTAATTTCTATAGTACACATACATATGATTCTACTAGTACCTCTAGGCACGATGTAAAAATGACAGGTATAGAACATTATCATGACATTTTGTGACAGTCTGAAGGATCTTTGAGTAATTTCTTTTGAAAGTACAGATTGTCTTTTAAAAAAAGCTCATATTCAAAAATTGATTTTTAGAAATGGTTACGCAAGTGACTCACATGTCTAACATAGCATTTATTTAGATCAAAATAGTTTTTCATGGGCATCAAAGCACTTGACTTGTCATAAAAATATTAAAATACACAAAAAACAGACAGAAAACATGAGATGTGTCCAGAAGCTAGTATACATGTCCTGCTGCCTTATCATGACAACCCTCAGCAGCTTCATGTTGAAATTGGAAATTCACTTTTCTCCTTTTTTATTGTGTTCCTACTTCCTGTAAGTTTTGTGGTTGTCTATCAGAATGCAGCATGACCAGTTTTACTGAAAAAGTTGACACTTAGCAAATGGCCTGCAATGTATTATGTAGACATACAAGTGGACTTTGGTCTGACATGACCAAACTGATGGTGTGACATGAAACCACTGTACATGCCACTTTTCTCTTGTCACATCAATGACATATGCCACTTTGCGGTTGTCACATCAATGACACGTGCCACTTTCTGGTTGTCACATCAATGACACATGCCACTTTTCTGTTGTCACATCAATAGCATGCCACTTTGCTGTTGTCACATCAGTGACACCACGACATGGCTTGTGTGTTCAGAGTTTGCATGCTTGCAGTTGTTTGAAGAATAGTGTGATAAGTTAGATGATCTCATGCCTCCATCATTTGGAGACAGGAGGGTTTATGAAGTCTCCATATAGTGACCATTGTACTAAAAACTTTAGGCAGTGCAAACATGTGTCCATTTGCCAAGCTTATAACTAGCTTTCCCTGCCATTGACTACTTGTTTCCATTGGTACCATAATTCCTTCATTTTCTCGTTGGGACTAATAGTGTTGTCAAAACTTTGCCCCTTTTCAGGAGGACGAGTTCATAAACCATGGCGATGACTTGTACAACGATGTGCTCACTGCTTCCTCAGGTGGTGACAGTCTTGAGGTGAGTTTTGCCCCTTCTTTGTGCTGATGAGAGTTCCTGTGTGTCGTGGTTTTGAAATTCTGTTGGTGGTGATGTTTTGTATGAAAGTAAAACGCGTGGTTGTTGCTATTGCGGCTATTGCCTGCCTGTGATGACAGCTGCATGAGGGGGTGTGTTGCTTTTAGTCGTTTCATGACTGTGATAACAGTTGAAAGTAATATGTTTGTCTTGTTGTTTCACAGGGTTCGTACAGGTCATGGAAAACCTGGAAAGTCATGGAATTTGATTTTTCATTTTCCAGGCCTGGAAAGTCATGGAATTTCAACTTAGGTCATGGAAAGTCATGGAATTTAAGAAAGAAAAAAAAGAAAGAAAAAAAGACGTTTTCTAGGCTGTGCTTCGCGCGATACTCTCAATCTAATTTTAAACGCTGAGCAAGTCAGGAAAACGTGCCCTTTCATCCCATTGGTTAATTCTGAAGGCTCGTGTGCCTTCTGCTTCCTGATTGGTTCTTTGGCTAGGTGACCTCGTTTCATTTCCACGCCGGTCCGGTCAGTTGGTTCAAACGAGGACAGAGTGAAAAGAGATTGTTTTGTTTGTAGTGCAGTGTTTCTTTGAGAATCAGATTATCATCATGCCTGGAAAGTGTCGCTTTCAAGACTCTTGGACAGGAGACCCTGAATACCGTGAGTGAAGGAAATGGGTCATTCTCTGGAGCTGGGCTTAATCTTGTGACATTAACCAAAAAAATAAATCCTATCAAAATTTAATAAAAACTAGTGTAAGTGAAGTTTAGGGTGTAATGTTCATGATTATATAAGGTAGAAGCTATTCCATGAGCAAACATGAACACTACAGGGGATCGACTGATGCTGAATTGAAAGATCACCCGTGTAACATGGAAACAAACAAAACATCCACCAAGCCATAGGAGTAAGAGAAAATAAGGTGTTTAACGATTCAAGTGTTTATTTTAAACATGAAAATAAACATTGATTATAAAAACAATGTCAGGACACCAATTTTTGGGGTAAATTATACAAAATAAATCAATTACGCACATGACGCGATGCAAATAACTAAATTTTTTTGTTATTGACTATTCAAAGTAAAATTTATCAATTAAATTTGTGTCATGTCCTTAAGATAATTACCAAAACCTCAACTGTAATGAATAGAAAGAAACCCAGCAACAATATATGTGTTAAATTAGCCAAAACAATGAATGGTCACCAATGTAACACGGAAACAAAAATTTAAAAAAGATGAAAAATTAAGACTAAAATAAGATCAACAATCATTTATATATGTACTCACAGATCCTATAGGATGCACCAATCTCTCATACAAAATGCTCAGGGAGATACAGCAGCCAGTCAAGTCTCCTCCTTAATCTTCACCTCATACAAAATGCATAGGGAGATACAGCAGCCATCTCCTTAGTCTTCACCTCATACAAAATGCATAGGGAGATACAGCAGCCATCTCCTTAGTCTTCACCCCATACAAAATGCATAGGGAGATACAGCAGCCAGTCAAGTCTCCATCTCCTTAGTCTTCACCTCATACAAAATGCATAGGGAGATACAGCAGCCATCTCCTTAGTCTTCACCTCATACAAAATGCATAGGGAGATACAGCAGCCATCTCCTTAGTCTTCACCTCATACAAAATGCATAGGGAGATACAGCAGCCATCTCCTTAGTCTTCACCTCATACAAAATGCATAGGGAGATACAGCAGCCATCTCCTTAGTCTTCACCCCATACAAAATGCATAGGGAGATACAGCAGCCATCTCCTTAGTCTTCACCTCATACAAAATGCATAGGGAGATACAGCAGCCATCTCCTTAGTCTTCACCTCATACAAAATGCATAGGGAGATACAGCAGCCATCTCCTTAGTCTTCACCCCATACAAAATGCACAGGGAGATACAGCAGCCATCTCCTTAGTCTTCACCCCATACAAAATGCATAGGGAGATACAGCAGCCATCTCCTTAGTCTTCACCCCATACAAAATGCATAGGGAGATACAGCAGCCATCTCCTTAGTCTTCACCTCATACAAAATGCATAGGGAGATACAGCAGCCATCTCCTTAGTCTTCACCCCATACAAAATGCATAGGGAGATACAGCAGCCATCTCCTTAGTCTTCACCCATACAAAATGCATAGGGAGATACAGCAGCCATCTCCTTAGTCTTCACCCCATACAAAATGCATAGGGAGATACAGCAGCCATCTCCTTAGTCTTCACCTCATACAAAATGCATAGGGAGATACAGCAGCCATCTCCTTAGTCTTCACCTCATACAAAATGCATAGGGAGATACAGCAGCCATCTCCTTAGTCTTCACCCCATACAAAATGCATAGGGAGATACAGCAGCCAGTCAAGTCTCCATCTCCTTAGTCTTCACCTCATACAAAATGATGAAGTCATTCCTGCCCACAAAGACTGACAGATGTACCATGGCTAAATATCTGCTTTAAGAAGTGAGAGAATGAATGCATGATAATCCATATCGCCATGTCCCAACCTTTGCTGCTATTCACATTCAGTCAAAAATAAAAGCTACCCCACGCCCTTGTGCCAATGTGGGCGGTTGCAGTACCCGCAAGATATGATCCACGGTGGTCCAAGCCATGTCTGACCAGATGTAAGCATTGGATAAAGGTTTTTTTGTAAGAAAATGTACTTTAACTTCACAGTTTTCTTCATCTTTATCTATGACTTTAGCAAAGAAGGTGACAGTCCTCTGCTTCCCTTCTACTGCTACCTCCACAAATGTCCCAACAGCAAAGGGCTCAGCTGATGCGTAACTTGTGGGCGTGTCACAAAGGGGCTCAGCTGGGGATGTGTCAGATAGGGGCTCAGCTGGGGGCATGTCAGGCAGGGGCTCAGCTGTACGAGCTGGGATGGTTTCGGGCAGGGGTTCTGTAGCATTGGTGGGAGGCTCAGCTGGGGGCGTGTCAGATAGGGGCTCAGCTGGGGGCATGTCACAAAGGTCACCTGAGGCTGTGACAGGCAAGGGCTCAGCTGGGACCATGTCAGGCAGGGGCTCAGCTGTACAAGCTGGGATGGTTTCGGGCAGGGGTTCTGTAGCATTGGTGGGAGGCTCAGCTGGGGGCGTGTCAGATAGGGGGGCTCAGCTGGGGGCGTGTCAGATAGGGGCTCAGCTGGGGGCATGTCACAAAGGTAACCTGAGGCTGTGACAGGCAGGGGCTCAGCTGGGACCATGTCAGGCAGGGGCTCAGCTGTACGAGCTGGGATGGTTTCGGGCAGGGGTTCTGTAGCATTGGTGGGGGGCGCAACATTCTCAGGCTCTACGGGAGGGGCAAGGGTTGCTTCTGGTACAAGCTTCAATTTATGTCGGCTCCATTCACCGACAAGCTGCTTGTTCGAGCACTCTCCTATGCCAGATTTGCAAGAAACACAGAAGCAGGAAAGTTTTCTTGTCCGAAGAACAAAGTTTTCTTCACAACGAATGTTGTGAAGTTGACGGGTGCCTTGGAGAGTCTTAACCGATCTACCCCGGTTTCTTCGGATGCTTTCTGATGGGACCCAAAAGAAAGAACGCAAGAAATGACTGCAGTCAGCAGTTGGCTGTTTTGATAGCTTGCTTGCTGTACAATAATCAAACAATTCCTGTGCATTGCCAATGACAGCAGCTCTAGCCTTGACCGCAGCACGGCAATGGTGCTTCACTACTGCACTTTCACCGTCAGAAGGACCTTTGCCGTGTCTAGAACCAAAGAAGTTGCGGTCAAGGGTACAGCCGAAGTCCTGCAATGCACAGGAGATGTCCGCAAAAGGGCCCTTTGATTTGTACTGGCTAGCACAGCCATCTGTCCACTGGACAATCTGCTCCACCCCCACCCCTCTAGATTCCCTCAAATGTCCCACGGCAATCTCTGTAAACCGATGGACCGCATTAAAATCATGTTGCCTATCATCAGAAATCATCACTAGTGATTCAGTCACAGTCTCTTGGCAGGCTTGGTTTGTGCATTGATAGTAGCAAACTATAGGATGCACGGTGACCTGGTCGTAGTGCCAATGGGCAGACTGGACTTCATCCTGGTTCGGGCAGGTAAAGTTTTCTGCAAAGTCTAAGACCATGCCAACGAGGGTGGGAGGGAAGGTGCCGTCTCTCATGGCCTGAAACTGGCGCTGCTGCCAATCAGCTGTGTAGAGGTGCCCAGCCAGGAAGATCAGCTCCTCCTTGAGCTCTGACAGTAACTCCTCCCAGCTGCCACACTTCCGTCTCTTCATTTTCCTGGTTGTCTGTAAATCAAACAACGAAAACACTTTAAATACAGTGGTACTCCTCATATGAGGAGTATATACGACCAGGCAACATAATTGAACAAAACAAAAAAAGAATTAAGATGAAAAAAAAGGTAATGGCATACCTTTTTCCCATTGACCATGCTGGGTACTGATTCCCATCTGCACCAAGTGTGTAGTCCTCTGTCCCTGGCAAGTGGTTGCAGGTGGGCCTCTAGCTGGTTAGGGCTGCAGTTCTCACACTGCCCTAGTACACAGGCTTGTTTCCATGGTGTGGCTGAATCTGCTTGTCTTCCACAGGTGATGATGTCCACAGCGTGGTAGCAATGTCTGTAGAAATTTAAGAACACAGGATGTGTGAAAATATGGTGAAGTGCTATCGGTTAGTGTCAAAACTTATTCAGTTGTTGCCATCTGTAATAAAAGCATTTCTTGTTATAGCCAGTCAAGCACAAAAAGGTGGTAGGATTTGCACAAGTATTATTCATGTAATGAATCTTGATTGATGTAATATATAGTTGATCATAAAGGTGAGTCAAATCTTATTATTTGATAATAAAAATAACCACATACCTGATTCGGCAGGTGTTGTCCACTCGAGCCGCAATCCTGTTGATGGCGTCAAACTTCAGCTCTGCGTTTGTGCAATACTCACAAAGGCATTGTCTTAACTGCCATTGTTGCATGAGTTTAACATGTTTGGGTCTATTCCTGGCAAACTGTGCAAAGCTCACTGAGTGGCCTGTGGTGTGAACAAAGTCTTTGTGCAGCTCCGACAGTGGTTTTCGCAGAACAGCAGCACTCAGCCCTGTCTTCTTTGAGACATGTTTAGCATCCGGCAGAGGGTATGCAACAGAGTTCATGTAGTCACGTATTTCAGTTGCCAGCTTTCTTTTTCTTTTCTGTTTTATCTCGACATCCACTTCACAATCAAATTCATCATCGTGATCCTTTTTCATGTTTTCATCATCTTGTTCCTTTTTCCCGTTTGAAGCAGTCGTCCTATTTGATCTGTACACAGACCCCATCTTTTTCACGGAGCTGTACTTTCTGACAGCAGACAGCAAGCAATTCCGGAGAATTCTCGCTTTCTTGCTCCTTTTCATTCTCAATGATGTGAGTTTTCTCAAGACTTCAGTACCTATCTTGTGTTCATTTGATTTTCGGCTGTCACTTTGAATCAAGAGAACTTTCTTTCTTGGGGATGCTTTGTTTATAATGTCATCAATCGTCTCCACGAACTTGGAAGGACTGTTTGGAAGTGCAGCTCTTACTCGTGCAGCTGCTTTTCTTCTAGCCGCAGGAGTCCTAGGCGTGGCAAACACAGAAGGAGTGGCCGATTCAGTTTGATCATGAAGGGAAGGTGTGGTGTCCGAATGGGAAGCAGGTGTAGGAGTTGGCAAGATGTCAGAGAGCTTTCTGGAACTTTTTCTTCCCTGTTTAGCGGTTTTTTCCTGGTACTTATCACGACGTCTTTTGTTGTTCTGTCGACGGCGCTGTGCCAACTGCTGTGGTGTCAGGGTTTCTTCTTGTTTATGTTTTTGTTGCTGCTTTTGAAGTCTCCATTTTTCTCGCTGTTCTTCTCTTGCGGCTCTTGTCAGTGGTTTCTTTGTCCCACTTTCCTTGTCCTTCTCTCTCTTCTTCCTCATGCGTTCAGCAGCCTTTTTGTTACTTTCTGCTCTTTTTTCATCAGTCATGTTTTTCCTGAATTCTGAGCTGTATATTTTCTGTCTTTCCTGATATTCAGAAAACCTTTCAGGTTCTTCAATGCGCATTTTCAGTTTCCAATCTCTTGTCGCCTCAGCGCCTGTCTTTGGTCTTTTCTTTGGAACTGGAGGGGTGACCGTTTCTTCGCTCTCGATTGCTTGCCGTTTGCCAGCAAGTCTGACACTTTGTCGATTCATTGCACCTGCAAAAAATGTCACAATGATTAGGTTAGGGAAACAAATCACATGGCAATTAAGCTACTTCAGTGGGATTTTTTATTTTTTTTTTTTTTGGGGGGGGGGGGGGGGGGGAAGGAAACAGAATTGGTCAAAAATCACTATAGTAAAAGAAAAGATGCTCTTTTGTATTCCGTGTTTCGTAGGTGATGGCGTGTAACCATTATAATAGAAAAGGCAACTTTATTTTAAAATAATACACTTTAATCATATAAAAATTAATGCCTCTGATATCATTTAATCAAATTAATATATGTAATGCCTTTACATGAAGTCAAGTCACACAATTTTCTATTCCTTTCAACGACGTAACATGGAATCAAGACTCCTGCAGTCTGTCGGCTTCCATGTTACACAAGAGAGCAAAAACAAACAAAATACACCCCGACTTTCAATTTGAGTATCATCAACAATAAAACGTGTTTTCACGCAAAGATAAACATAAAAAAGAGTGCGTCAACCTAATAATCCACCAATTGTTAAAAGTAAACCATTATCTGATAATTTATCATCACCAACGTAACTTGGAAGCAAACCAAGTCGTCATTTTCGTCTTCCACCTTACGCGAGAGAGAGCAATCAGCTGTATTTTCAAAATAAAGCAATCGCCGATGTTTTTTTGTTATCGATGTATAAAAAAAGTTATTCGGTAAGACAATCATGCATACTAGGCATGTTTGTTCGTATAATGGACATATAAATCAGGTGAAATAGGTTGTTTTGCATCTTCGACGTAACTCGGAATCAAAACATTCGTACATCATTGTCTTCCGCATTACGCTGGTGAGGGTAAAGCACAACGAAAGGAAAATAAAATGTTCAGTGAATCATAATGCAAAAGTATGTGAATCATTGGATTGTGTAATATTTAAACGATACACTCAAGGTTATTTATAGTGAATATGTGTACGTAAAAGATTATTTTTCCTACAATGTGTGCGCACGATCATGACGATGTCCAGATGCAAAAATAGTCCGCTTTAAAACCTGTCGATTCGAATCTCTCTAACCTTTTCAAATCAATACTTTTCAGGTTTATTATCGAAGGAAAAGGTTTCTTTAATACAATAACTAGTTATTTATACAAATTCAGCAGTTAATTTAGATAAATTCTTACCGTATTGAGGTAGTCCAGGCTGTAGATCAACGACGTAACACAAATGTACCGCATGGAAACGAAATTCAAACCGTGAACTAAATCGACACAACCACGTGGAATATGGGACAGTTAACGCACTTATCCTTCCGCCGAAGCACGCAGTTCAAAGCAATAAAAATAGTGCCAAATATTAGAACCCATTATAGTAAAATCTTCCCATTAATGACTACCGACGTAACATATCAAACTGGAAACGAAATTTACCCCTAATCTTTAGTCACAAAATCCACAGCTTAACCGCATAATTATGGTTCTAAATTTAGTTAGTGCGCAATAATATTTCAGTGCGTAGTTGACTGTGGAATGTAGAGTCAAAGCTTGAACTTGATTGGGAGAGAAAATAATTTCAAACACTGGGTCACTAGGTGGAAACGAATGTTACGTCGCTGATGGAACAAGGGTATTGTCGTATATCTTACATGCAAATAAACTTTAGGTAAAAGTATCAATTGCAATTTAAATTATATCCATCATATACTTGTTACAACGTTTTAAAAGTTGCTTACACGTTTAAAATACACTGCATCCAGCCTCTTGATTTTAATACGTCAAGCGATGTCACGAACGCAGCCGCCATTTTCAAACATTATTGCACACATTTTATTTAATTACAAACAAAGCAATGAATAAATCAACACAAAAAGCTCTCAGATTATCTTTTTAATCATTTTTTATTACAAACAACATCAATTCTTAGCAAAATATGGAAAATGTAAAGTATATTATTGTTTTCAAATGGGGACCCACACATGGGACACAGCTCCAGAGAATGACCCATGTCTATGTGAGTGTTTGTGTGTGTGTGTGTTCATTCATTTGTTCTAGAGTCTGATAAGTGACAGTTCGGAAAACTTACATGACAAAGTATAGCAAAGTGTCTCCTGACACATGGTATAGAGATATGAATGAAGAGTTGTCAGATGGGGTTTGGAAGTTGAGATGTGCTGTGTGTTTGCAGCTACAAGGCAGGCTCCATGGAGTACTATGAGAAGACCTACGACCGCGTCTCCTGCAAGAATGAGAAGAAGCTGAAGCGCATCAACAGGTTGTTCCACAAAGTGACCACCACTGATGACCCCATCATCAGAAACGTGAGTCATCATCTTAGTGCAGAACTGTATTGAATGAATTAACTCATAAACGAATGCAAGAATGCTTGCTTTAATGATCTGTCAGCCAGATTTATGTGTGTGGAAGCTGTGTGCATGCAGGCTTATCAGGGCAAAATGCTGCTGCAAATCATGTTTGATTATCAATCCAAGCAGCAATGTCTGAATGTAATTTTTGCATATGAAACAAATCTAAGCTGGATTTGCCTCTCAGATAGACTTGAGCTTCTAAGTAGTGCATATGATGTGCGAAGCCTTTGTTTTGTGCCAGTGAGATGACTATAAGATATAAATCCACCTTTCTTGGCATGTTCTGTCTGCACAGTGGACCTAACATGATATGCTATGGTGGAACAGTAAAGGTGGACTGTCTTCGGTCCTGGAGCTCTCCCTGCTTCAGTGCCTCCCTCTAGGTCCACCACACTGGAATCTTGTGTAAATCCTTTGAAAATCTCCCCAATTTCACACAGAGAAAAAAACATGCAAAGGGTTTTTAAAAAAAAGGTAGTAAAATTCAAAGTCTAGAGAAATTTTTGGAGGATCATGGCGTCGGGTGGGAGGAGGAGGTGGTAGGATGGATACAAGTATTAAGTCATGGGGATGACAGGAAGGTAGATTATCACTATTATGTAGCATGTTTATTACAACATTTACCCCTCAGAATGTAGAGTAACAGGTGTTCTCCAGCAATTTCTCGAAAGCAGACGTTATTGTCTGCTGTTAGGTTTTGCACACCTAAAGTACATAGAGACGGGCCTGAGAACTGTTGTTGCTGTTGTCAGATTGCCAAGGGAGAGGGCAACGTCTTCGCCACGGATGCCATCTTGGCCACGCTGATGTGCTGCACCCGCTCTGTCTACTCCTGGGACATCATTGTGCAGCGTGTGGGCAACAGGCTCTTCTTTGACAAGCGTGACGACTCAGAGTTTGACCTCCTGACGGTGAGCGAGACGGCTGTGGACCCACCTCAGGACGATGGAAACACCAACAGCCTGAACTCCCCCCATAGCCTGGCTCTGGAGTCAACCTTCATCAACCACAACTTCTCCCAGCAGGTCCTCAAGATGGTGAGTGCTGTAGTTCTGGTAAACTGTTTTGTCATGCAGAGTACAACTCCCAGTGATCCTTGATTTGAAAGAAAGTGTGTGTGTGTGTGTGTGTTTGTGTATGCGCACGCGTGTGTGTGTGAGTGAGTGCTTGCCCAAATATTTATGACTGTCTTTCTCTCTCTCTCTCTCTCTCTCTCTCTCTCTCTCTCTCTCTCTCTCTCTCTCTCTCTCTCTCTCTCTCTCTCTCTCTGTCTCTCTCTCTCTCTCTCTCTCTCTCTCTCTCTGTGTCTCTCGAATGGCCTTGTGGAAGGTACTTGAAATGTATGGAATGAAAGGGAGAATGTTGAACTTACTTAAAGGCATGTATTCATCTGTATGGTACTGTGTAAAGTGCAATGGTCGCTGTACGGAATCGTTTGAGTGTAATCGGGGCCTTAAACAGGGTTGTAAAACCAGCCCGATAATTTTTTCTTTGTTAATAACCTACGTAGCAAAAAGGGTGATACAGAAAGGCAAACATGGAGTTCAGTTAATGCCTGAATTGGTTACTATATATCTTTTGCTGTTTGCCGATGACGTTGCATTGATTTCAGACACTTCCGTTGGTTTGCAAAATCAGCTTGATGTACTTGTGCAAGAATCATGTAAACTTGGACTTACGGTGAACTCTGAGAAGACTAAAGTTGTAGTATTCCGCAACGGAGGTTTCCTCGCAGAACATGAAAAATGGTTCTTGGGGGAGGTGAGAGTGGAGGTGGTAAATGAGTATAAATACCTTGGTGCGGTTTTTTCCACACGATTGTCATATAAAACAATGCAAACAGATCTTGTCGGAAGGGCTAGAGCCGGTATGCTTCAGGCCATCAAATGCTACAGAAAACTTGGATGTGTCTCGCCAGACTTCTTCTTTAAACTATTTGATACACAAGTTGGGCCAGTACTTTTATATTCATCGGAACTGTGGGGCATGAAGGAGTGTTCTGACGTGGAAAGTGTCCATCTACAGGCATTGAAACGGTTTTTATATTTGCCGTCCCAAACCCCTAATATTATTGTGTACGGAGAGATGGGGAGGTATCCCTTAAGCATAAATGCCAAAATACGTGCAGTGAAGTACTGGCTGAGGATTTTGCGAATGGATCCATCCAGACTTCCTCGTAAGATCTATAATATGATGTTACATTTTGGGAAAAATACTTGGGTCGATGACATAAAAAGATTGTTATGTAAACACAACTGTGAAAGTTCGTGGAATTTGCAGTGTGTACAGAATGAGACTCAGTTTCTAAGGGATTTAAAGGGGCGTCTTATTGCCGAGTATGTACAGAATTGGTCTACTACTCTCGCAAACAGCGCGAGATATGAGTTTTACAGACAATTCAAGTCTTCTCCCACTAGGGAACTGTATCTTTATAATATTGACAAGCAAGTTTTCAGAAACACTTTGGTCCGCTTCCGCGCGGGGGTCAGTGAACTGTATGTACATAGATATCGTTATACCAAAGATCCTCATAGCTCATTCATCTGTCCATCATGTAATGAAGAGGACGAAGATGAGCTTCATTTTTTGTTTAGATGCCCTGCTTATGAAGTTTTAAGGCAGAAGTACATCTTCTGTATGTTTGATACAAGGTATCGCATTGATGTACATGATGTTGTGGCGAATGAGAACGTGGACATAACAAGATCATCGGCCATGTATCTTTACTATGCCTTTAAATGCAGACAAACAGCACTGGGCACAACCGATGAGTTATGCCGATAATTAGGTTGTGATAGGCCGGAGGCCTGCTCAAATAAAACCGTTCGTTCGTTCGTTCGTTCTCTGTGTCTCTCTCTCTCTCTCTCTCTCTCTCTCTCTCTCTCTCTCTCTCTCTCTCTCTCTCCCTAATCTACCATTGCATTCCACTAGGGCTGTAAGTATGGCAACATACATTAATGTCATTCATGTGCTATTCATGTAGTAAATGTAGTGTTTGTTGTATCCACCATTCTTGACACCTTTTGCCCTTGCCGTGGGCTTGAGGTGATTCACACGGTGGGACAGTAAAGGTGGCCTGTCTTCGGTACTGGAGCTCTTCCTGCTCCAGGTCCTCCCTCTATGTCCACTACAGTAGCAGACTTCAACTTGTGGTAAAGACGATAGCCTGGTTTCTGCCTAGATGCTTTGGGCAGATCTCCTTGGAGCATGCTAGACCTCTGGATTTCGTGTTCTGCTGAGAACAGAGAACTGAAAGATCTCCTTCAGTAATCAGAATTGCAGTCAATCTAGAATCAGCTGACTGGTGGATTGTTGAGAGCAGACCTGTGCACTTGTACGAAAAAATCGTACAATGTACGATTTTTGAAGCATTGTACGACTGGTTTTCACGAGCTCACGATTTTTTTCGACCCCCCAAAATCTCACTACAAAAGAAACCAAGTAATGAAGTAGGGGCCTAGGGTGTCAATGAGAAGTGAATTGAACAAGTGCTGTGAATGTGTCAAGGCTACAGATGATTATGCTGAATAAAGGCAGCCTTTATCAGAACTGAAAAGGTGTGTGTGTGTTGTGTTTTTGTGTCGTGTTGGAGTTCCAGTGTGTGTGTTGTGTTTTTGTGTCGTTTGGAGTTCGAGAAAAAATCTTCTGATTTTTCACCCAGAATCTTCTGATTTTGAAAATCTAGGGTGCACAGGTCTGTGAGAGTGACTGCTATCATCTTGGTTAGTGTATTCAGCTGTCCTTTTAGCCAGACTCCATGCACTGTTAACTAGTACTCCAGTGTATTTCATGAGAGGTTTTTGAGTTGTAGGACATCCCTGGAAGATGGATGCCAGGAGGAGTCACTGTCCTGTTGTGTTGCAGAACGAGGAGAGGTACACCTTTGACAACCCTAACCCCTTCATCCAGAATGAGGACCAGAAGGAGGTGGCCTCAGTGGGCTACAGGTAAGGCTCCTTGGGAGGCTTTGGATGTCATCTTGCATGATGCATGTATGGTTACTCACTTGACCATGAGAAATAATGATGAACTAAAGTTGAAGATCAATGACTCTATATTGATAGCATTGAAATCTGCCATTAAGTGTTAAGGCAAGACACGGGTCGAAAAGTTGGGAAAATTTCATATCTGGACGTTTTTGAGATAACATCAGTTTTGAGTAGTTCAAACACTTGCAAATGCCCCCACGTGTTTTTTTCGACCTGTCATTCGATAATTAGTTGAATAAAATGGCTTTTAAAAACATCACTCCTCGTAAAAAACGTTAAAAACGTCATTGATGCATCGTATTTTATGACTTTTGGAAAAATTGTAACTTTCGATCTATTCTACGAAGAGGTTCACGCCCGGTACCGTTGGAAAGCTCGTCTTTTCGATCGAGCACAGCAAGGGAAATCACTCCGCCAACTATAGTGGTCTATTTTTAGTTGATGATTTCAAACAGCGTACACAGGGTTGTTTGGAAACTCACTAGCCAATCATTGAGCTTAGAGAGGGAATTCCACTTGTTTCAACCAATCAGAGACTCCAAAGCGAGGATTCCCTGGCCCACAATGCATCGCAAACATGGCTGCCGCTTCAACGCTAATTCTCTCAGTTAGTTTATGTTTTGCACCAAATCGAATAAATTCGACTTCAATCAAACAATCAGAGAACGCCCATGAGTGAATAAACTCAACATTATGCCGCGACCGAAAAATAGTGGGCAAAGAGAGCAGCTTTCGGCTGCACGCATCTCGAAAATACTTCGCGGTCAAGGTCGAAAGTCTAGTTCGACTTCGTCAACGCCTGCGTTGACAGTGCCATCGCGATCGCTGCCTCCTCGTCCCTCCATCTCAACTGCCTCGATTCCGGAAGAAACTTCAAACACATCGGCATCAAGGAGGAAGGTACAGATGATGCAGGCAGAAGCGAAGCAGCCGATTGAAACCGATCATAAGTGGGTCAACGTGCACTTAGATCAGCTGAGTGAACCAATGAACGATGTTCTTTGCCCGAACTGTTTTCGGTCTGGTCTCACCTTCAGCATACTATACGATGAAAACAATGGCTTAGCCAGCAAACTTTGCTTGAAATGCGGAGCCTGTGATGCCAGAAGAATGAAGAAAGCTAATGTGGCAGCCTCTGTTCAGGCATAGCAACAGCGCCTACACTATGTGGCTTCATGCCTTCAACTCAAGGCATCAGAAGAGGAGGCTTCAGGAGGAAGAAGAAGGGGAAACCTATGGTGCTGGAATGGCAAACTGACTTGTTGTTGACTCATTCACAGCATGTGTCTCTCTGAAGTTGCCTTTATTGACCTTGGCATTTCCTGTGTAGTAGTAGGGCTGATCCTTTCCTCTTGAGCATGAACTTTTCCATCCCTGCATTTTGTTTGTACTGGGGACTGACACACTGCACAAAAACACTAAAAACTGGAAATTGTAAGTTCAGTTTCATTTTTTAGCATGTGTAGTCCTGCTGGATGAATGTATGAATAAATGAAACAAGTTTTAGCCATGATGGATAGTTTTAGTAGGACTTATGCATGACTAAAAGTTGTTTTTGCCATTTTCTCAAAATGTGTTTTTTTCATAGAGTTCAAATCAATTAATTACTAAAACTCATCACAGGATGATGATGATGACTTGTAATTTTGCAGGTATGTTACATGTATAATAATTTATCAACATACAGACACTTTTTGCTGTGAACTGATTATTTGGCCAGATATGATTTTTTTTCTTTGATGTTGAACCTACTTTATCTGCAATTCGGATATTGATGTGGAAGCAATAAGTACATTTTTGACTCACATGCGAAGCAAAAGTGAGTCTATGTACTGAGCCGTGTCGTCCGTCCGTCCGGGCGTCCGGGCGGGCGTCCGTCCGTAAAAAACTTAAACGTTGGATTTTTCTCGGAGACTATTAAGTCTATCAACACCAAATGTGGCATGATGGTGTATGATGACAATGCCTCAAAAAACATACACAGTGACTTGACCTTGCTTCAAGGTCAAGGTCACAGGAGCCATAAATGTGGTCTCAAAAACAGTCATTTTTCACATTTTCCCAATTTTCTCCCACGTTATTGAGAATGGCGACCTTAGCTACAAGTGGTATATAGGTCAAAGCAAGCCCTATCTTTTGATACCAGTTTGGTTGACCTTGCGTCAAGGTCACAGGAGCTCTTCAAAGTTGGATTGTATACATATTTTGAAGTGACCTTGACCCTGAACTATGGAAGATAACTGTTTCAAACTTAATAATTATGTGGGGCACATGTTATACTTTCATCATGAGACACATTTGGTCACATATCATCAAGGTCAAGGTCACTTTGACCCTTATGAAATGTGACCAAAATGGGGTAGTGAACCACTAAAAGTGACTATATCTCATGGTAGAAAGTGCCAATAAGCACCATTGTGCTTCCTATGTCTTGAATTAACAGCTTTGTGTTGCATGACCTTGGATGACCTTGACCTTGGGTCAAGGTCACGTGTATTTTTGGTAGGAAAAAATGTGTAAATCATTTCTTAGTGTATGATGTCATTGGTAGGTTTAGTTGTTTGACCTTGACCTTGAAGGTCACCTGAAGGTCAAGGTCATATAAAGGTCAAGCATGTGAGTCGTATGGGCTTTGCCCTTCTTGTTTTTACTTTTTGCATTACAAACATAATCTTCTGTACATTTAAAGATAAAGAGTGTACAATTTTAATGCAAAAGAATTTTCAAGAAATATCAAGTAGTTAACCTTTAGGGGACTGCCAATTTTCATCATTGCTTTACCCCAGAGCCACAAATTTTATTATGTGTGGTCAAATTCGACACCATGTTTACTTAAAAATTCATCATTTATTACCTATTCAAGCTATGAAGTAGATTTTTGGAGNNNCGCCAATGAATTTGGCATGTGTTTTTTAGTAACTTGGAAAGTTTCATTAAGATATTTCTATTATTGTAAGAACTATGCTGAAATAAGTATAATTTCAGTGGTCAGGCCGGTGCCATCACAAATCTGGGGGTCTTAACAATTCTTACTAAATATTTTCGGACCATAACTTTGGTTCTACTCATCCGATTTCAAAAACTTAAATTGCATTGTAATCAGATCAGTGAGCACTACAATTATATCTATACATTGGAATCATGTTGTAAAGTTTAAAAAATGGTCTGGCATTGCTACTACTACAGCACTTGTAATTGCTGTCATACAGAACTAAAGATTGCCTTTGCTGTGTGTGTGCCACAGGTACCGGAAATGGGACCTGGGCAATGACATAACACTGATTTCTCGGTGTGAGCACGACGCTGTGATGATGGGACCCAACAATGAACTGCAGTTTATCAACATCAAGGCCCTCAACGAGTGGGACTCCAGGGTGAGTGTTCAGGACAGGGCAGGATTTCTGTCTTGCACACTGCATAAAGGTGCATCTAAATCTTGTATATGAATTTTTGTAGCACAAATTCACGTGTGCACATGTGTATATGTGTATACACATGCATGTGTGTGCTCACACACGAACACACTTACTTGCTTGCTTGTTGGCCCATTTCATGTCCAAAGAAGGCTCTCTGGCACGGCAATTTACATGTGAGTTTGCATATGGCTCCACAACCCCAGTCTGCAGGTGCTGAGTCTGTGGCAGTGGGGATTCTGGAGCTGGGTTGTTGCTGGTGTTGGTCTATGGCGCAGTGATGAGTGTTTGACCTCTTGCCTCCTCGAAGTGGGTGGCAGCTTGGTGGACCATGGCCACCAGCGTTCTTGATTTCTGGCACATTCCTCCAACTCTCTTGGTTTAGTCATGCACCAGGTGAGATTGGCTTCGAGGGAGGCTTTGTAGCGTTTTGGGGGGTCCACCTTGGCGTCTCTTGCCACACACATTTGCCATACTGTAGACGTCTGGGCATGCAGTGTTCCTCCATGCGAATGACATGCCCCACCCATTGGAGTTGGGCTTGATGAGCATGGATTTGAGGCCGGTGCATCCAACCTGGTCCAGAACCTCAATGTTACAAATGTGGTCTTGCCACTGGATGCCTAGAATGGAATGGAGTGCTTGCAGAAGAATTTTTTTTACACACACACACACACACACTCTAATGGGGTTAAAATATGTTTGCTAACATTTAGCCTTCACTGTGCACTTCATGAGGACTTGAGTACAACTTTTAGGTAGATCTGCACAACATCCCCATCAGCTGCAGCCCCTGGCTGCAGAGATTTCAGGGCCTGATCTGTGTTGGAGTCACCACCTTTCTTGGCATGTTCTGTCTGCACAGTGGACCTAACATGATATGCTATGGTGGAACAGTAAAGGTGGACTGTCTTCGGTCCTGGAGCTCTCCCTGCTTCAGTGCCTCCCTCTAGGTCCACCACACTGGACATCTCCGTGTCTGTAGTTAGTTAGCCATTTATGGAATCGCATGGGGTGTAAATAATCCTTTGAGCACTGACTCTCACGAGTTAACAATGTTTTTAACACCAATGATCTAAGAGCCTTTGCATGTCACTAGAGAAAGAAAAATTGGGACTGTAGGCAGCTTGTAGTCATTGTCACAATATACATGTAGTGAATATGCATTATCATGTTCTGTCATTTTTCTTGAGATCCTGTTGTAATATTTGGTCAAGATTGTGTTAGTCCTGTGGATACAGACTATTTTCAAAAGATTCCAAATGTTTCATTATATGTGTTTGATTACAGCTGTTCATAAAAGGAAGTTGAGATGGGCAGCACTAAGGAGCCTACTGGACTCCATGCATGACACATGCAACAGCACTACATCTATCAGATTGAATTTATGAGTGTGTGTGTGTGTGTGTGTGTGTGTGTGTGTGTGTGTGTGTGTGTGTGCAGAGCTGCCAAGTGCTACGATTTAGGCGTGGCATGCTACGATTTTGACTTGCTTGCTACGATGCTACGATCGTCAGGGAAAAACTAAGATTTTTTAAAGCCTCGAACTGAACTTTTGGCCGTCACGTACAACGCTCCCACCCCCACCCCCACTGCTTCACGCCAGCTGTTCAGCGCTTCGCGCCTGTGCAAGCATCGCCATTTTCCTTCTTGTGCATGTGTGCTACGCCTATTTCTTAAATGCTACTCCAAAAAGCTCTGGATGCTACTCTTTGGCATGATGGTGGGTTGGCAGCTCTGTGTGTGTGTGTGTGTGTCTGTGTGTGTGTGTGTGTTTACAGCTATCACATTGATTCCATGTGTGTGTGTTGGCTGAAAATCCAACGCCACACAACCTACAGCAATGAAACTTGGCACACATACTTAATTTGATATAAAGATTTCAAAGGTTACCCAGGTGCACAATAGCTGGTCAAATTTAAAGTCTTATGACTAAAGAGTTACTTCCCTTTCTCCTTTACTGTACTGAGGACAGCCTGAGTGATTTCTCTTGACCATCGCAATATGATGGTATCAGCCAAAGAAGGGTAAAAAAAGGTGAGATGAGGAGGGATGGGGGAATACTTGGATGATCAAGGACACAAGACACACTAAACACATAAACAGCTGGTATGTACTCAAGGCATTCACTAGCCATCGTGCCCCACCTTGTCCTGATTTCTGGAGATGGGCAAAATGTGTTTCCAACTTCCTGCAGTTCTCTGGTGGCGTGGACTGGCGCAGTCGCCTGGACAACCAGCGTGGTGCAGTGCTGGCCACAGAGCTGAAGAACAACAGCTGCAAGCTGGCCAAGTGGACCGTCTGTGCCATCCTGGCAGGCTCTGACCAGGTCAAATTCGGGTGGGTTCTCAGCAACTAATTGCTGCAGGTGTGTGTGTGTGTATGTGTATGCATGTGTATGTGTATGGGTGTGTGTATGGGTATGTGTGTGTGTATGGGTGTGTGTGTGTGTATGGGTGTGTGTGTGTGTGTGCATGTGTTTGTGTGCATGTATTCATCATGCAGTTGAGCTGTATGTTGTCTGTTGATCCAGGAGTCACCGGGTGGATGATCCAAGCACCAGATTTCATGTCGCAGTATTTCAAGTCTAAGCACTCTTTATCAGAATTACTTAATCATTGTATCTGAAATGATGTAAAATGTTATTAAACTTTATTTTCAAAATGGGGTGTGTGTGTTGAATATTAGCATGTTTCCAACTCCACCTTTCTTGGCATGTTCTGTCTGCACAGTGGACCTAACATGATATGCTATGGTGGAACAGTAAAGGTGGACTGTCTTCGGTCCTGGAGCTCTCCCTGCTTCAGTGCCTCCCTCTAGGTCCACCACACTTTGATGTAAAGCAGGCCCAGCTGAGGCACTGAGTATGATGCTCCTAAACCATCACAGCAAGATGACAAAGACTGCATAGTAACTTGAAGAGAAAGCTCCACTCTGCAGTTCTCACAAATTTAATAATCTTTTGCCATTCTCTGTTTGACAGAATGGCAATGATGTTTAGTCACTGGGCCACTGCTCTGGTGCGTTACATTCCTGTGTTGTGACCAAGCCACTTGTGCATCGTAAAAGAGGTTGAACATTATGTGGCAAGAATAATTAAATAATCTGAATGAAAATTTTATTTGCTGTGATTGACAGCACTGTTGTCAATACCCCCATATCCTCTTTATCATCATTGAGTGATGCAAGAATAAGAAATGATGCTGCCATGATTGGCAGTGTCTTTGCCCTTGTCATCATCACATTCTTCATCATCATCACCACCACCACCACTTTAATCACTGCCATATTTATCACCTCTGCCATCTTCATCAATGCTTCTACATCTGCATGCAGGTACGTGTCCCGAGTGCACGTGAAGGATTCTGCCAAGCACGTGATTCTGGGCACCCAGCAGTTCAAGCCCATTGAGTTTGCCAGCCAGATCAACCTGAACATGGACAATGCCTGGGGCATCCTGCGCTGCATCGTGGACACCTGCATGAAGCTGAAGGAGGGCAAGTACCTCATCATGAAGGACCCCATGAAGGTGAGTGCACGCCTGCCTGCTGCCTGGCCACTAGAACAGGTGGCAGATTCGTCAAGCCAGAAAACAGTGGGCCTAGCGACAGGGATAGAGCAAGGAAGCTGTGTTGCCTAGACAAAGTGTGCCATCACAGAGAACCTTATTGTAGGAGTGAGGCAATGGGTAAGGAATAACAGGAAACTGGTGTCTGTCTTATATGTCCCCATAGCAGCAATTAGCCAATCTGTGGAGAGGGATTATTGGATAAGAGGTAGCCAATTCTAAGAAGTATTGATATATTTGAAACAACATTGCGGCTTTTGTGGTATACTTATGATAGTCGATTGAACCATTTTAATGGGAACAATACATGGTTGACGCAAAATGTCTATGGAATAGCAGGGATTGCATTCACAAAAGTTCACAAATCCCTTTTCAGCCTGTGGTTCGTATCTACGACATCCCTGATGACACCTTTGATGATGATGATGACGATGAAGACGATGACGACAATGATGAGTCTGAAGGTATGTGTTTATACTTTTACAGCCATTGTCCATTGTTTAGTCAAAGCATTAGCTCAAAGTGTCATAGAAGCTTGGATGTGATTATCACTAACAGAAAATGTAAAGAAAACCTGTTCTTTACTTGCAGTGTTATTGAACGTGTGATGGCAAGTCTCCATAATGATCAGTGTAGACCTCTTAGCAGTTGAAATATCATCCTGGTTTGAAGTGTAGGCTTTTTCTGCATTCAGTACTATGAGTCTGCATCTGGAGCTCTCCATAAATAATGCTGGTGTGTGATGACTTGAAATCATCAGTTTCACTTACGGGTGGGCCTCCTTTGCTGCACTCATTGGCAACTGCATCTTCAGGCCCAATTTTAAAGGTGGGCAGATTCATATTTTCTTGAGCTCTGTGGCCTGAAGCCTGAAACATGACATGATGATGCGGTGGAGATCTGGGTGCACTGCACACTAGCAGTATGTTGTCACCTTGACCTGGAATGAGGAGAATGAAAAGTTGACCCACAAAGTCTCCGTACAAGATTCCTGAAAGGCAAATTACTAGGGAAATTGTGATATGCTCTTTCACCAACTACCTCGAGTAATTTCCTATGGCCTTACACAGCCTGCAACGACTGATGGGTCAGAAAATTCATTTATTCAGTAAAGGTTGATTTTTGGCATTTACTTGGCAACTGTTCAGGTCTTGGATCAGCTAATGTTAGTCACTAGTTACAATCTTTTCAGACTGAACTCTGTTTTGTCTGACAGCTGGACTTCTTTCCACAATAACACTGACTGGTTTAATTTCATAACTAATTACAATGATGTATTTTATTAAAAGGGTTGAAAATTACACATACACAACTTGTTTACATCAGTCAGAATGAATAAAAATATAGCTCTGACATGAAGATATATCAATGCCAAAAAGCCACATTGCCATGACAAGACATTTCCTTTACCAGCACACAAGCTTCCCATTTGGCTGAATAAGTGTTTAACCCTTAAAAAAAGATTATTTAGAAACTGTCATGTGGTCTAACACAGGTTAGCATCAAGATAAGTTTCAAATTCATAAGAATAGATTATTGTTAGGAAATGCAGAAATAGTGTATAGCTTGGGCTTTTTTATGATACCCAGCTGTAAGAAGCATGTCGGTCATTTCTACAAAAAGTTTCATTTCCATTTCCTTTTTGTTTCAGAAGAGGGACGAAAGTAGTCGTCCTAGTCGTCCAACTGTCCTGCTCTCTCAAGTGCATCCTGACTTCATTTCTCCCCATGGGAAATTGGACTTTTATGGTGATTGGACTTTATTGCTCTTTGTCAAGCACTGACATACAGTTACTTGCGTTCTTGTGGGTCACTGTCATGTCAGTGGGATTGGATGGCCACTGAGTGGACTTCAATGTGGCCATGACTATCTCAATCAAAACTCAGATCTTGATGAATTTCTCAGAAACTGTTTGGTGCAGGAACTAGAGTTAATTGTAATAAGTGATGATTGTACTGTTAGAAACCCTGAGGCAATTTTCTCCACTCCACCAGACGTCTGGAGAGCTAAGAGTGCATCCTTACTGTTGGCATTTTCTAAGCTGTGTGCCTGTCTGTGGCAAACCTGACCAGTGTATTTGACAGCTTGACATCTAAATCATGAGGCATCTTCACAGATCTTGACAACTGTAGAATTAGTTTGCAATGTTACTATCATGGCACATCCACTGGGGAATTTTTGTCTCAGTAGATCACTCTGATATGATCCATGAATTGTTGCCTCATCAACTTGGTGAATAAAGCTTATTTGGGATGCAGACTTATATTTGTTTTATGATTGTCATGTTTGTGTTGTTCTGTTTGGATTTTGGCTGGAGCCTTGAGGAGAAAGATTACCTCTTCATTTCTAGAGATCATCTTTTATCATACTATACCTGTATAGAATAGCAATCTAGCTGTAATTGCTTGATCTTCACAAATTTCTCCCAGAAAAGGAAATGCCAGCAACTTCAAAAGATTTAAAGATCTTCAAAGATACCAATATAAACTCGTAAACACTCATCTTTCCTAAGGCTCAGTAAAGTGCTCTCTGAAGCTATCACACAGTAAACTTGCAGATACACTGAGGGAGGGAGGGATAGTGTTTTACGGCCTCTCAGCCTTGCAGGCTATGTAAGGCCATTAAGCACGAACAGTTTAGAGTAAACGCAAAACAAGTCCCGGTGTCCCTAGTTATTCGCCTCGTACAAATTGCGTAGTGAGACGTGGTGGGTCAATTCTTAGCCCGAACATGGGGAAAGGACGACAGAAATGTAATTGTGAACAACAATGTAAGAACAGTTAATTAAACACAACCATGAAATGGACTACTAGAAAATGATTTCCATCTGCTGATTTGATAAACGCGAAGTGACTTGAATGCAGTGCTCCAATGGATTGCACTTGTCATGACACATAGGACTCCAGAAGTCCGGATATGCAACAAAACCAAGACCAGAGCACATGGTCAATGGTGGGCTTATTTGAGTCCTGACGAGCTATTGCACCATATCTTTGCCAAGTTTCTTGGTGCAAACATAGGCCAGCATCTACATGTACTTGTGTCAACTTTAGACAGCCTTTACATGTGCATAAGTGAAGGCTGCCAAATGCTGACACTGGGTCAATGCTTGCAAGCAGCTTGCCCCTCTGACTCAGCACAGGTGAGCATTTACATTGCCATGTAGGCTGCATTGCAGGCAGCGTATAGTAGCACATGAACCTGATTCCTTAGTGCATGTAAATGGTCATATTGATTTTCAACCCCACAGACACAGCAGCAGCTTCTAGGTTATTTAACTGGTTCTGTAGACCCATGGGTGTATCAGACAAGACCACGACATCATCCGCAAAGAGGAGGATATAGACAGTTGTATCATTAGGTAATAATTGGATGCCTTGGGTAACTCTCTTGCTACCTCTCCTACAACATAGGAAAAAAAGAATCGGCGAGCATATGCACCCCTGTTTCAATCCTGAGATACATTCAAAATAGTCTGTGTACCCATCCGGGCATCTCACACAGCTCCGAATACAGCAATACATAGATTTTAGTATATGAAGCATTTTTCCGTTAATACCTTTCTGTCTTAGGATAGTAATAAGTGCATCTCTGGATACGCTGTGAAAGGCCTTGCAGAAATCAATGAAAGCTGCATACACCTTCTTTCTTCTTCCTAAATACCTTTCTATAATACCATCAAGAGTGAATATATTGTCCACTGTACTATATCCTTTCCTAAAACCAGCCTGTTCCTCCGAGATCAGTCCGTGTATTTCTGTCAACTCTTGTAGACGATTATTAAGAATGTGTAGGAAGACCTTACTCAGTGTGCTTGTCAAGCTTATACCTCTGTAGTTGTTTGGATCATTGCGGTTACCTTTCTTGTACAGTGGTACAATGGTTGATTCTCGCCAACTAGTAGGAAATGAACCACTATCAAATATATGACATTAAACAAGGTTTGCAGATAGGGGACTAGTAGTGCAGTAGACGACTTTAACATTTCTGCTAGTACTTTGTCTGGTCCACATGCTTTGTGTACCTTTAATTGGTCAATCGCTAATGTGATTTCATCTTCTCCTATCTCGCTATTCAAATCGTTGTCTTCATTCACATCCTCACAAAATGTTCCAGACTATCACTGATTCGCCCACTGATGTGGCTTCCTGGAAGATTTGCTTGAAATAATCTAACCAATCATTCTTTGAAATATTAAAATATTATGTGGCGTTACAAATCTCAAGTTTAATCTCTTTATGCGATTCCAGAATATTTGCGAGTTGTTGATATTAGTACAGAGAGTTGCTCTCTCAGTTCTGTGGTAGTTACGTTTTTTCGTTTTTATAAGGACTTTGTATTCCTTCCTCTGTGTGAAATACTGCTCTTTGTCTTTCGTCAGCAGCACCTTTTTAAAGATACAGAAGTACTTTCTTACTTTTCTTCTCATATCATAGCATTCGCCATCATACCAGGAGATTTTCCTGCGAGAACTACCACCACGTACAAAAGTTTTTTCCATACATTTACCGAATTCAATCATACACTGTGTCAGTTTATTCACTTCTTCGTCCACATCAATGTTAATGATGTCATCATTCTCACATCCCCGTTCTCTATCTTTCAGCATAATCACATCATTTTCTAGAGAATTTTGCAAGTCATTTCTGTAATGTTCAGTCAATGAATTATCCCAAATTATCTTACTTTCCTTTATGCCTCCTCCATTTCGCTTCATTGCTGTACAGCTTTGAACAGTCAGTTCCATTGGCAAGTGGGAAGACAGTATGGAATGTTTAACTCATTCACTACGTTACGCGAGCCCGCTCGCGGTGGTGGGCGGTTACGCTTGAAGCCGTTACGCGAGTCCACTAGTACAGAACTGAAATTGCCTAGATCGGATCATATTGGTCTAAGGAAAGGAATGCCTGTATCTCTGAATCATTCCCTACCACTTCTGAAACTGAGATCGGCATTGTGAGTGAGCCTTGTGACCCCAGATCTCCAAGAGTTGGTAATAGTGGTGACTGATGACGACGAAGGTGAGACCGGATGGGTAAGGAATGTCAACAACTTTCCGATTTTTGCCCCCTTCACCACGCCGACAGGATTCCAAGTGCAAATGCCTAGCAGTGCAACTCCCATTGACTTGTGTCTTGACACTTGCAGCAAACTCTATCACACGGAGGAAAACACTGTGAACTGGGGAAACTGTTCACCATGGTATTCATTGCTGTTTGCCTGCATACTTACCTATGACCATTTGTATTTCAGGAATTGGTTTCTGCATCACTTTTTATTTCCATTTTAGTTTGCTGCTTTTATATTGTAAATAGTAGCATATTTTCTGTTATAGGTTTGACTTATTACTGCAGTAGAATATATTTCCATCCATACAGATCATGTGGTTGTCTATGAACCAGTATGAAGGATCTGATGTGTTGATAATGACTCAGGTTGATCCCAAAATCAGTTGTACACAGTTCTGTCAAACAATGATTGCTTCATTTTTCTGTATAACTTTTTTTTGGTGGCAAAATTATATTTATGAATGCTTTAGATAAGTTTTCTCTTAGATGTATCACTTTTGTAGCTTAGAAAGAGCTTTTTTCAATTCGTTTAGGTAGAAAACATGTGAAATGTTTCAGAAAAAGGAAAGTGTTGCCTTCTGAAAAACTTTTTTTAAAAAAGGTTTTACTAGGTCTTTTTATCAAAGTAGTTTAAATTATGTCCGATTTAAATCCCTTACATAACAAGGTCACTCTGTAGTTGAAGAATGCACCTTTCAAGTGAAATAAACCATTTTATTATAAGTCAATTTGTGATTTTTTTTTCAATTTTTCAAAAAAGGGCCAAAATGTCCCGTATTCTATGAAATGTCACCATGTATACAATGAAATAATTCTCAGTTCTGAACATACATATGAAATATCACTTGAAACAATGAAATAGTCAATTACGCTTCCTCCCTGTGGTGATAGATATGCGAACTCTCCCGATTCTGGAGAATCAAATCGAAGGTAATGGTATTCCGAATCGAAGGTAATGGTATTCCGTCTTGGAGGTCGTCTGGCAGCCCATGAACACTGGCATGTTGGAGGAGAAAAACTAGAGGTAGTAAATCATATAATTATTTAGGATACAGATTTTCTATGAAACGCAAAAGAGTTTGGCAGTTAAAGGAAAGACTGCAGTAGTGCAAGCTATGAAACCTATAAAGAAAATATGTACATCCCTAAATGTCATCTTCAAGGTATTCGATGCTCAAATCCAACCAATTTTGCTTTATCAGTTTATGGTGCTGAGATATGGGGGTTGAGCAGCTGCGAAGAGACTGAGAGAGTTCATCTATACATGCTGAAAATGTTTCTCAATGTGTCCAAAAGAGCACCTAGTTTGATGGTTTATGGTGATACAGGCCGTTATCCATTGTACATTTTGGCTATGCTACGATGTGTAAAATACTGGCTATGGATACTGAAGATGGATGATAAAAGATTACCGAAAAAGGTATACCAAATGATGATAGGTACTGGTAACGCAAATTATTGTTGGGCCATGAAATTGAGAGATATATTATCTGATTATGGCTTTGATGAGGTATGGAGACAACAAACGGTTCATGACGAAAGGTCCTTTCTGAAAGAATTAAAATACAAACTGATATGTCGCTTTAAAGATGGTTGGAACACTCAGTTGTTAACAAGAGAGAGGTACTCTCTATACAAGGTGTTCAAATCCAATCACAAAATGGAGCAATATTTGTATGACTTAGACAAACCTATCTTCAGAGATTTGTATATACTGTTTTGTTTGCGTGCAAGTGAACTCTTTGTACATCGATATAGATATAGTGAGCCACCTTCTTTATTATGCCCCAGCTGCAACGAAAGTGAAGAGGATAAAATGCATTTTCTGTTCACATGTCCAGCATATGAAGATTTAAGGATGAAATACCTGCACTTTTGTATAGGACTCACCATGCAAGACAGATGTGTGAGCTCTTATTGATTTCAATCATCTAAAGAGAAGGTCTCTATCATTAGAAAATATTTGATTCTGAGTCATTGTACTGGGCCGATGGCCTCTACAATAAAGTATTTGTTCGTTCGTTAGTGCATGTAAATGAAAAAGTTGAAATAGTGTCTTGGTACTCTCACCCCCTGTTCCCCTGTGGGTTTGGGGTAAGAGTTGACCCACCGCGTCTCCCTACGTGATTCGTAAGAGGCGAATAACTAGGGACACCGTGACTTGATTAGCGGTTACTCCAAACTGTTTTAAACATTCGTGCTTACTGGCATTATATAGCCTACAAAGGCTGATAGGCCGTAAAATATCAACCAACCAACCAACCAATCTCACCCCCTGTGGGTTGGGGAGAGAATAGATTCCTTTGTGGTACATGATGGCTAAAAAACGAAAATCGTGACTTTCTGTTACTCTTCCAGCTCTTGTGATTTATAAAAAAAAATCATTGGCCTTACATAGCTGGTAAAAGCTGATGGACCGTAAAACTCCATTCATGGTCATCATCATCATAGTGTGCTACTGAAGACTGGCTTTTTTTTTTTTTGGACTTCAGGACTAGTATGGCAAAGCTACTTACCGCTGTGGTTGTGTAAACAACATGAAAGACCTGTGAGGCAGAGAAAGCAGTGGCAAACAAAAAGTATGTGGACCGAAGTCTGGCTGGAGTTGTCTACCTTTAGTCATTGTATGCTATCAAATCTTTATTAGGAAAAACTTGCAAGCGTGATCTTTGAATATTAAATAGCATCGGAGCTCCACAACTCACCCCACCCCCCTTCCACCCCCACCCTCTCTCTTCTGTCTCCCCCCTCTCTCTTTCTCTCTCCTCTCCCCTTCCACCTTCCCCCCCCCCCCCCCCCCCCAATGGATTTGGGGTAAGAAATGATCCACCGCGTGTCCCTATGCGATTTATAAGAGGCGAATGAATAGGGACACCGTGATTTGATTTAGGTATACTCTAAACTGTTCAACTGATTTTCGTGCTTAATGGTCTTACATAGCCTACAAAGGCTGATAGGCCGTAAAACACCCTCCCTCCCCCCCCTCTCTCTCTCTCTCTCTCTCTCTCTCTCTCTCTACTCTCTCTCTCTCTCTCTCCCTCTCTCTCTCTCTCTCTCTCTGTCTCAGACCAAGGCGA
>JAWQFJ010001765.1:0-29195 GCA_034096865.1 Theodoxus fluviatilis
GCGTTAGCAAGTTAGTTGGGAAAATCCATTTCAGTAAACATTATGACTGATATACGGCCCTTTACGTGTGATGACCTTTTCAGGTTCAACAATGTGTGAGTACTGCTGGTGCATCATCTAACTGAGATTAATCCGAAATATTGCTCTTTTAGCAAATACGATCCTTACAGTCACTCGTCATGTATTAGCTCTATGCCGCTTTCCACCGAGGTAGCGTGCGCGCAGATGTACGTATTCGCGCACATAAAACCACACATAATTTTTGCTCAAGCTGCAGAGGTTTATTGCCAGAGAGCCATCCATCAGATCGTCATGCTTATTCAAGAGCAGGAGCCCATTAGGAATAAAAAAAAAATGTGCATGAGATTTTGTGATTGCCCGACCACAAACCTATATTTTCGTGTGTGTGTGTGTGTGGTGGGTGGGGGGGGGGGGGGGGGGGGGGGGGGGGGAGGAGAAAAGAAATTCATGGTAAACAATAAACTACGTGCTCACCCATCTTCCGTGTGAGCATAATTTAAGAACTTTTTTTTTCTGCGACAGAGAATTATTGATTTATGTTCAGATAAATCAACTGCTTAAAAGTTAAATGATTTTTTTTCCAAAATACTCACACACAGACACACAAGTGTGTATACTGTATGTAGTCTTGTCTCATTCAAAATGCAGTTTTTTGTGCATCTTATCCCTGGAACCGCAAGAAAATATACATATTTTGAAAAATCATTTAAAAAGTAGTCTAACTCTAAAGCAATCAAATTTGGTCTCCTAAAAAAAGTCAGGCCTACCTAAACCCACCCATCCACCTCCACCCCAATCCCCCATTTTTGGGGCTGTCATGTTACTGTAACCACACATTTTTTATTGTTGGCCTGACTAGTTAAAGCTGTGCATTGTCTTGCTTATTACATTGAGTATTTGATTTACACTGTCATTTTTGGTTTGCAGGAACTTGGATCCACTCACAGAGACTGTATCCTTTCTTATCATCCGCTTCCCCCTGTGGGTTTGGGGTAAGAATTGACCTACCGCGTCTCCCTAAGTGATTCATAAGAGGTGAATAAATAAGGACATGTGACTTGATTTGTGTTACTGGATTCTAGTGATTTTTGTGCTTAATGGCCTTACATTGCCTATAGGCCGTAAAACACCATCCATCCATCCATTATAATCTGTAACAGAGATAATTTTGCCAGAATATTATGTTAAGATTTATCAGGACCAATAACCATCTGGAACAAAGATATAATTGTCATAGCATGATCCAGGGTATGTTTGATACATTTCCATTGTTACAGGTATAAAAATTTATGCAGCTAGCCATTTGCCTGGTGTGTGATAGGTGGTAGAGGAGTTGGAGAACTGTTCACAAGCAGTCTCTAGTTGTCCTGAAAAGCACAGAAGCAATGTTGTACAGTACTTTGCTTCTTCAGATTTCATTTATGAGGATGTGAGGAGGCTCATTTTCATACAACTTATCAAATAATATGTCAGCACAGGGCCTCTTCAGTAAACTGTACAAACTATAAATCTCAGGGATGAAAATTTTCCGCCGTTTGGTGGATTTCTGCCAATTTTCCCGCCGATTTGGTCACCCGCGTGATTCGTGTAAATCTGTTGAGAAAATTAGAGGGGGGGTTTAATATGTGTAAGTCTTCGTCAGGTCCACTGAGGATCAACCCACCGCGTCTCCCTACATGATTCGTAAGAGGCGAATAACTAGGGACACATTGGCTTGCTTTACGTTTACTCTAAACTGTTCTAGTGATTTTCGTTCTTCATGGCCTTACATAGCCTTCAGAGGCTGATAGACTGTACAACACCCCATCCATCCATCCATCCACTGTGGATCGAGATTGGATTTGAAACATTGGCAAAGTGCCTTCTAGCAAGTCAGCAGTGGCGAGTGATGCTGTGGTAGCATTCAATGACGTGGATCTGACACTCTGAGAGAACAATGACACATCTCTCTCTGTAGGATGAGTGTCTATAGAGAGACATTGTTTTCATAGTAGCATTCAATGACATGGATCTGACACTCTGAGAGAACAATGACACATCTCTCTCTGTAGGATGAGTGTCTATAGAGAGACATTGTTTTCATAGTAGCATTCAATGACATGGATCTGACACTCTGAGAGAACAATGACACATCTCTCTCTGTAGGATGAGTGTCTATAGAGAGACACTGAGAGAACAATGACACATCTCTCTCTGTAGGATGAGTGTCTATAGAGAGACTCTTGAGAGAACAATGACACATCTCTCTCTGTAGGATGAGTGTCTATAGAGAGACATTGTTTTCATAGGCCTATGGTATTTGCCATGATGACCTTCACGATTCTGGTTACTTGAAGATATCTTTTTTTATCACTTCCTTTTTTTAAATTTACTTTTTATTAGCAATTTTCTTTGTTTTAAAAAAGCGGCTGCTTCCTACACTAAGTTATTTAAAAATAAAAGTATGGCTTTAATTCTTGCAGTGAGTGTTGACTAGTGTAGACAGTTTTTGTGGAATCAACATTTTCACTTTAGCACGGGATCTGCAACAAATAGTTGATTATTTGATTTAAGAGAGGAGAGAAATGTGACCCAAAACTTTGTCAGTGAAGGTTTCTTGCTTGTACCTCCCTTCTGTGCTGTGATCTGCCTTGACTGTCAGTATGGGCTTCCCTTCTACATGCAGTACCTGGCCCACTGGCCTGAGTACTTCCAGGTGGCCGAGTCCCCCACTGGTGAAATCATGGGATACAGTGAGTGTCCTCTTCTGTGCTTTCCTCTAGTCCATGCCCAGTGGCTCTGCACCACGTAATGTCCCATGAAGTCTTGCAATGCATAGCCATTTATTTACTTAGTGCAATGCATACTGGTGGAAACAATTTCCCCATTTGTGTCGTCTTTGTACAGGTTTTGTCTTCATGAGTTTTTGATGGACCTTTTGCTTTTAGTAGTTGTTATTGTGCATGACTGAACTGAAAACTTGGGACAGTGTGCTGGTGGGTTGTTTACTTGACATTGCCTTAGAAGAATCTACCAGAAATGTCTCTGACAAATGAAACTGTAAATGGTTTGACTTGCTACAGGAACTGTTGTTTTACCTTTGCACTGGCCTTATCATAGATGAATGCTCCCATGCTAGTTGGCGCAAGGGAAGTTCGGCTTGTAACTCCTTTTCCCATTTGGTAATGCCTGCATGCAGTGCTCTGTCATGTCACCCTGCAGCCATCCTCCGTGGAACTATGCCTGTAGCGTCCCTTCCTTCACTGTGACGTGCTCCTTGCTGTGTGTGCAGTCATGGGCAAGGCAGAGGGGACAGGAGAAATGTGGCATGGACATGTCACAGCCCTCACCGTCGCCCCTGACTACCGACGCCTGGGCCTCGCCGCTAAGCTCATGAACAACTTGGAAGAAATCTCAGAAAAGTAAGGAACATTGCTGGTGCAATAAGATCAGTTGGTGGTCTGGGCTTTCTGGTCAGATTGAGCTCAGGTATGAGATTGGAATTAGTTATGGAGAGACTTTCAAGTGTAACATCATCTGGAATTCCAAGCTGCTGGGCTTTCGGGGCTTGCTCCTCCAGCAGCTCAGGTAAGGGTGGCTCCTCAGCTCACGAGGGGTGGCTCCTCAGCTCACGAGGGGTGGCCTCTCCAGCTCATGAGGGGTGGCCTCTCCAGCTCACGAGGGGTGGCCCCTCCAGCTCATGAGGGGTGGCCTCTCCAGCTCACGAGGGGTGGCCCCTCCAGCAGCTCAGGTAAGGGTGGCTCCTCAGCTCACGAGGGGTGGCCTCTCCAGCTCACGAGGGGTGGCCTCTCCAGCTCACGAGGGGTGGCCCCTCCAGCAGCTCAGGTAAGGGTGGCTCCTCAGCTCACGAGGGGTGGCCTCTCCAGCTCATGAGGGGTGGCTCCTCAGCTCACGAGGGGTGGCTCCTCAGCTCACGAGGGTGGCCTCTCCAGCTCACGAGGGGTGGCCTCTCCAGCTCACGAGGGGTGGCCTCTCCAGCTCACGAGGGGTGGCCTCTCCAGCTCACGAGGGGTGGCCCCTCCAGCAGCTCAGGTAAGGGTGGCTCCTCAGCTCACGAGGGGTGGCCTCTCCAGCTCATGAGGGGTGGCTCCTCAGCTCACGAGGGGTGGCTCCTCAGCTCACGAGGGGTGGCCTCTCCAGCTCACGAGGGGTGGCCCCTCCAGCTCACGAGGGGTGGCCCCTCCAGCTCACGAGGGGTGGCCCCTCCAGCAGCTCAGCTAGGGGTGGCTCCTCCAGCTCATGAGGGGTGGCCCCTCCAGCTCATGAGGGGTGGCTCCTCAGCTCACGAGGGGTGGCTCCTCAGCTCACGAGGGGTGGCCTCTCCAGCTCACGAGGGGTGGCCTCTCCAGCAGCTCAGCTAGGGGTGGCTCCTCAGCTCACGAGGGGTGGCCCCTCCAGCTCATGAGGGGTGGCCCCTCCAGCTCATGAGGGGTGGCTCCTCAGCTCACGTGAGGTGGCCCCTCGGCTCACGAGGGGTGGCTCCTCAGCTCACGAGGGGTGGCCCCTCCAGCTCATGAGGGGTGGCTCCTCAGCTCACAAGGGGTGGCTCCTCAGCTCACGAGGGGTGGCTCCTCCAGCTCACGAGGGGTGGCCCCTCCAGCTCACGAGGGGTGGGCCCTCCAGCTCACGAGGGGTGGCCCCTCCAGCTCACGAGGGGTGGCTCCTCCAGCAGCTCAGCTAGGGGTGGCCCCTCCAGCTCACGAGGGGTGGCCCCTCCAGCTCACGAGGGGTGGCCCCTCCAGCAGCTCAGCTAGGGGTGGCCCCTCCAGCTCACGAGGGGTGGCCCCTCCAGCTCAGCTAGGGGTGGCTCCTCAGCTCACGAGGGGTGGCCCCTCCAGGTCATGAGGGGTGGCTCCAATCAGTCAGAGAGAGGCCACCAGGGAGCATCAACACAAGATCACATGATCATGTAATTGTAAGCATCAACACAAGATCACATGATCATGTAATTGTAAGCTTGACATGTTCAAAAATCGTGCACAGCAATACATCTGAAGTGATCATTAAATCCTACATCCAACCCAAAGAAAGCTGTCTGCACTAGACTTTCAATCAAAGAGAAAAATGCACACCTAACTCCCCCTCACCCATTTTTTTGGTATAAGCACAGATTGCAATAGATATGAGAGAAAGTTGGGAATGGACTTTGGAGGGATCCCATGTTTCTGAAGAAGTATTTGAAAAGTGTTGCTCTATTTGAAAATGGATGATGCAGTACCAAGATTTTTTACCTCCACCAAGGACATTATGCTTTTCTCTGGGTTTGTTCGTACATCAGTTACGCTGTAAAATAACTCCCAAAGTATGGATGCTGATGGGTTTGTTCGTACATCAGTTACGCTGTAAAATAACTCCCAAAGTATGGATGCTGATGGGTTTGTTTGTACATCAGTTACGCTGTAAAATAACTCCCAAAGTATGGATGCTGATGGGTTTGTTTGTACATCAGTTACGCGGTAAAATAACTCCCAAAGTATGGATGCTGATGGGTTTGTTCGTACATCAGTTACGCTATAATATAACTCCCAAAGTATGGATGCTGATGGGTTTGTTCGTACATCAGTTACGCTGTAAAATAACTCCCAAAGTATGGATGCTGATGGGTTTGTTCGTACATGAGTTACGCTGTAAAATAACTCCACAAGTATGGATGCTGATGGGTTTGTTCGTACATCAGTTACGCTGTAAAATAACTCCCAAAGTATGGATGCTGATGGTTTTGTTCGTACATCAGTTACGCTGTAAAATAACTCCCAAAGTATGGATGCTGATGGGTTTGTTCGTACATGAGTTACGCTGTAAAATAACTCCCAAAGTATGGATGCTGATGGTTTTGTTCGTACATCAGTTACGCTGTAAAATAACTCCCAAAGTATGGATGCTGATGGGTTTGTTCGTACATGAGTTACGCTGTAAAATAACTCCACAAGTATGCTGATGGGTTTGTTCGTACATCAGTTACGCTGTAAAATAACTCCCAAAGTATGGATGCTGATGGGTTTGTTCGTACATGAGTTACGCTGTAAAATAACTCCACAAGTATGGATGCTGATGGGTTTGTTCGTACATCAGTTACGCTGTAAAATAACTCCCAAAGTATGGATGCTGATGGGTTTGTTCGTACATGAGTTACGCTGTAAAATAACTCCCAAAGTATGGATGCTGATGGGTTTGTTCGTACATGAGTTACGCTGTAAAATAACTCCCAAAGTATGGATGCTGATGGTTTTGTTCGTACATCAGTTACGCTGTAAAATAACTCCCAAAGTATGGATGCTGATGGGTTTGTTCGTACATGAGTTACGCTGTAAAATAACTCCCAAAGTATGGATGCTGATGGGTTTGTTCGTACATGAGTTACGCTGTAAAATAACTCCCTAAGTATGGATGCTGATGACATTTGGTGCAACGTCAGCATTTCACCCAAGGAACAATCCATTAAATTTTGAAGGCTATTTTTATTTCATTTGGAATAACAACCATAAAGATAAATTGTATTGATCCTCATGAAGTTGATGATGTCAAAGTATTGATGTTGCTGGCATATATATATATATATATATATATATATATATATATATATATATATATATATATATATATATGCATTCTGCACTTACCAGCCTCCAACAGATGCTAACATGAAATGAAGTATTCAGGTCATGGAGGTCATGGAAGAGATTGTGGTGACCTTGGTGGATGTTTACACCCTCAGAGTGCTCCCTGCTTTTCTAAGTAACATTGTTGACCTTGTAAACTTATTCTATAAATATAAGTACTTGTATAAGCTTATTTGAATGACCACTGCCTTCATTCAGGTGGCAACTCTGACAATGTCCACTTTGGTTTTGATTCATTCATATACACGTATAAGTTCTAAGTTGCTCATAAATTTCATATCATATCTTTACGTGTAGGTGGTTTTTATTGTGATTATAATGCATGTACTTTGTCATAGAGTGCCTGGAGGGCGGCTGGGAAGAAGGAGACTTTTTCGGTGTGCAAGCCCCCCAGCCAGCTGTGACCAGAATGGGACAGAGTGCAAACAATGCTATCCGCAATCCACTTACTTCACTGATTTAGTGATGGGACAACAAGAACTATTAGGGCACCTCTCACAATGTTTGGAACTGTGTGTGTACTGATGGATATAAATTTGCACTGGATGGTTTTGACCAATCAAACTGAAGGAAGGACAGGAGTTGTGTGTGTGTGTGTGTAAACAAATAGGTCTCAGAAAGCCAAACAAATTAATTCTTGCAGCTATGTTCACTCAGCATAGAATACAGACAGAAATATATTTGAACATGTCAGTGTTTTTGCAGATGTCCATTAGTCACATATTATTTTCTTACTTTCTTACCACAGGTACCTTGGGCAAAAAACCTAACTCTGAACCCCACGAAAAGGGAGACAACCGTGTAAATGTTAACCGTCACCTTTAAATAAATAAAAATTTAACAAACTTTTTTTCTCACAAAAGTTGTAATACCTTCCTTTTGATAACATATTTCTCTTACATAAGAATTGATCATCTTTCCTTTGAGGCTCAAATAATGGGCACAAAAATTGAAATACAGAGTAGCTAAGAATCTCTGAAAAGATGCAGTCCCTCAACCCTCAGTTCCATTCCCAAAACTATTATGATAACATCTTACCTACACTACAGCCACAATCTAAACCCCATGCTAGTGAAGAGTTAACTCCCCCTTGACCACACACACTGCCTTATGGTAAAAAACAACATTACCTCACAAGGAAAGATCATAGAGGACAAAATCAAAACGAAATGGAGACAAGTCTAACAAAAACATTTTGACTGTGAAGAAGAGGTAGATTTCTTTGGCAGTGGGGACTGTCCACACTCGGTCCTCACAACTCCCTTCCACCNNNGTCCACACTCGGTCCTCACAACTCCCTTCCACCTGCTTTTATTAGTTTTAAACAGCATACATGCAAGTTCGTCTGCTCCGCAACATGTTGGGAAAATGAATCATCTAGAAATAAATCAAAATTATCTCAGGCTGACGAAGAGTTAACTCCCCAGAGCTGACTAGCAGGTCGCAAAGCACGCCCACTTCCTCCCCAAACTTCTCTAGTGTGATCTGAGTCAGATTGTGGGTCCATTTAATCGGAGATGATCGCTGTCGACTTTGCTAGTCAGAATCTCAGGATCTAGGTCACTCTCATTGTCCTATTCCAGGTCAAACAGCGGTAATTCAACGCTTTCTGCATTGCTATCTTCACAAAAAACATGCGATGGGCCTGGCTGGGGCTCGCCCGACATTGCGATGTTAAAAAAATTCTTTAAAATTCACTCGAACGCCAGAAATTAACAATCAAAATGGCAGCCCATGGCCTATTCACTGCAGAGCTAATGCTTGAAATCTCGCGAGATTACCGTTACCATGGAAAACATAGCAGCTACCAGTGTACATGTGGTGTTATGCGGGACATCCGCGGGAGAGAATAACCATTTTTTGTGGGACGCACCGGGACGTCCGGTGGTAAGAGGGTTAACAAAGTCAGCCCAAGCTGAGCAGAAGTGCCCCAACCTAACAGGTGTCTGCTCATTGGGCTCACTTATCAGATGGATTACTTGAACATGTAGCAATGTCTATTTAATTAATTAAAGTAATAAAGTTTGCAGTACAGTAGTCGCCGCTTATAAAAAACGCGGTTAATAAAAACAGCCGTTTATTAAATACAGTTGGTCCTGTCCGGATTTACATCGTTACTGATGGACATGTTCAACACGCAATCGGTTAATAAAAACGCCGCTTATTAAAAACACTTTTCTCGGTCCCAATGTGTTTTTAATAAGCGGCGACTACTGTAATTGAGTGAGAAGTGAATGAAGAAAGAAAAATGAGTGCGAAGTTTCATGCTGAACTGCCTTGTCAGAGACCATATAGCTTTGCTCTGTCTAGCTTTCCTGCAGCTTTGCTCTCTTGAGGTTTGCTTGATACCTTAGCCATAGTTTGAAACAGACCTAACGTTGACTTTATCTTGCTCCTGTTGCCCTCAGGAAGCGCTGCTACTTTGTGGACCTGTTTGTGCGCGTGTCCAACAAGGTGGCAGTACAGATGTATGAGAAACTGGGCTACAGCGTCTACCGCCGCGTGCTGGAGTACTACTCTGGTGAGGTGGACGAAGATGCCTTTGGTGAGTATCCCCTCACAAGTGGCCACTCTTTGAAGCCATAGAGAAAGTCTTGGCATGCCTTTGCTCCACTGCAGTGTTGTTTTCTTCTCTCCGTGGCTCATGGGAAAGTGCTGGCTGGGAATCCACATCTGGCTCAGCTCATAAGTAGAAATGATTTTTAAGAAGCAACATTGATTAACTCATTGAAGACGGCACTATTTTTAGCTCGTATTGACTGGAGACGCATGTTTCTGGGCATTTTTACAGAAATTGCTGAAAAAATACTAATTAAGCAATGGAAAAACTGTTGCCATCATTAGAAAGCTCTTTGTCTCCTTTATCCTTGTAGATCAATGTATTTCTCATTATGCTTACTTTGAATATAGTATTGCAGCAAAGAAGGGTACCATCTGACGTGCCTGTTTGTAGTTCGGCTGGAGGGAGGCCGACTTGCTCAGCTGACAACATGTACGGATCAGTTTCCGATTCCTCTTCTTCGGTCAGCAGTTCGTGCACTATATCTAGGATCTGCTCCTCTAAAACTGCATCTTTTTCATCTTCGTCCTCTTCGGAAAAAGAACCACATTGTTCTCCTCATCTGATCCTTCTTCCATAGCGATTTCAACAAAATCCTCATCATCGTCCTGCTGCGACGCCATTGCGATTTAGCGTTGAAATCGCCCCCTTGCCACAGGCACAGACGATCTACAATGTTCCTCACTGTCTTATAAGAGAACTAGACTACCTCGATTGGTTAAGAGCCCCTCACAACACGAACAAGAAATTTACATAAGCACCGCATCATATGATGCGGTGCGTCATCATTGAGTTAAATTTTAATGCTATCTTCACTTCACTTGTCCCGTAGTCTGGTCACCACAGATGATCTGGCAACCAGCTCTCTTCATTCCTCTCGCCTCTCGGACTGTCTCAAGGCTTTGCTGAGCCTCATCCCTGTCCACTCTGAGACGTTGTCCTCCCATCTATTCCTTTGTCTGCGTCTCCTCCTCCCTCCTTTTACTGTGCCTTGTAGCACAGTCTTGGCAAGCCCTGACGATCGTGAGACGTGCCCATACCACTTTAGTTTGCGTCTTTTCACAGTGGTCAGTAGTTCTTCATGGGGCCCGATGGCTTGCCTGATTCTGTTTCGGACTTCCTCGTTTGTGATGCGGTCTTTGTAGGAGATGCCGAGGAGTCGTCAAAAGCACCTCATTTCCATGGCCTGTATCCTTCTCTCCAAGTCAGCTGTTAGTGTCCATGACTCACATTTAATGCTATACATCAACCATAAAGGGTACTTGGAGAAAAATGTAAAATATGCTTTGTCGGAATCGCTGAAATTATAGTATTCTCATGTATGATAAGTGGACAACCCTTCATTTTGGTCCTATTATTGAGTTGCATTGGTATCCACCCTCAGGGGGCATTTTTTACTTGAATGTGTAGAGGAAGTCTTGGCATGGAGCTGACTTTGTCTACACTTCTGTGTCTGTCTGCCGGCCTGGCTGTGAAGAAATTTTAATAGGTTTATTTTATCATTTCTGTTATTTACATTGATAAAGTTCACATTATATAAAAGCTTAGTTCACAAGATGTTTGTTTAATTGGTTTAGTCAAATGAGTGCTTCCTTGAATGTCCCTTTATCAACTTGATCTGCAAAGCATCAGATGGATCTTTGAGAGAAATTATTTTGAAAGTTACATCTTGATTGAATTATTACAAAATCTCCATTAACAATTTGATTGTTCAACTGTTCTTGGCTTTGAACATTTGACAAGTATCTAGTACCAGAGTTGAGACTCAAAGAATGAGCACCTCTTTGAAGGGAAGTAACTCTTGCCGGCTTCCTCGGTGTATCAGTGTAGAAAACGTGAAGTGGAAGAACAAAATATTAGACAGGACCAGAGGAAGGTGTGACTATTCTTCACCATGCAGAACAAAAGGGGTTGCCCATGTCCACTGCAGGGGTGACCTAGCAACTTCTGTTGTTCACTGTCATGGCAACTTTGCAGGGGCGAGTTGGTTACACGGCTTTGCTTTTCACCTGAAACCTTGCAGAAGTACCAGTTGATTTACTCCAAGAATCCTCGTGACCAGGATTTTGGGATGGGGTATTTTGACCATTTTGGAGAAAATCTAGAATGATGATGAATGTAACTCTCTTGTTATGTCCGATTCATGTGAATTCCAAAAGCTGTGCTCCTCTAGTTTTTGTAAGTTTTGTGAATTCTCCTTACACATAGAATTTTATTTTGGTAATGACACATACATGCACCCACTAATATCGATTGATCTTGTGAATCTCTCACCAGTTTTGGTTGTCTCTAGACAAAGTATGGGTCAGTATTACTGATAAAAGTACATACGGGGAAATTCTAAATAAGCTGAAAGTTTGTTATTGGGCACCAGGTGAAAATGTGCCAGTTAATTGGGATTTTATTCATTTGTTTGTTTGGTTGGTTGGTTTTGCATCAGCTACCATGTACACTGGCAATGTTTGTTCCTTTTCTTTGGCAGACATGAGGAAAGCGCTGTCCAGAGACACAGACAAGAAGTCTGTGGTGCCGCTACCACACCCAATCCGGCCAGAGGAGTTGGACTGACCATGACTCAGGTGGTGGGAGGGGGGGACGTGCTGATGTGGGGGGTCACGCTGCTGGCGCTGCTGGCCATGCTGCTGACACTGCTGTGCCTGGTCCTCTACTCCCTGGTGCAAGAGGCAGCCCGGCCCCCGGGCCTCGGCAGGGGGGACCTGTGAGTGGAGCCCAGAGTTGCTGCCTGCTCTTGGCCTGACTGATGCAGGGTTGCCTGGCTGCTGTCACAGCTCTGACAAGCCACCTGCCCTGCAGCAGTGAGGTCATCACAGCTGTGCCTCTTTTAGCTGTGGGTGTCTTGGCTCTCAGCACTGCATGAGTAGCAATGGCATTGGAATTGTCCTCCATGAGGGTTGCCTTGTCCATGCAACCATGTTCAGCTCACCTATCAGTCTATAGAAAGTACAAGGATAGAGGAGTGGAAGAAGATTACGAACAAACCCAGTGTTTTCATCGCAATGGCTGCTGGACAGTATTTCTCGTCCAGACAGTATGCACATGATAGGTGCACTCTTTGATCAGTTTGTCAAAATTCACACTTTAACACAAAGACAAAATGTAATATGGTAAAAAAAAGATTTGGAGCACAAATGCTTAGGAATATTCTGGCCTGCATTTACTGTAAATTGAAATTGCTTTGTACTAATTAATGCAAGAATCGGACTCCATGGAGGGAAGGTGAGCAGTCAATCCACCAGCCAGATGCCTATTACTAAAATGCTTTGCAAGTATGCCGAGAATTGAAAGTATTGGGTTTGGGAAAGGAGAGGAAGGGGACTGGCTGTTGTGTTCAAAAGATGTAGAGAGGGAAGTAAGCAGATCCCGTGGTGCAACAAACATGTAGAAAGAATGTTTTCGTAGTCAAATGGACAGGGATTTAGTATTTTGGTTGACTGATACATGTATATGTTAGCAAAAAGCTGGAATGTTACAAGTTCATGAGCTCTTTTCCCATATACACTATACTTGGACCACACTTTATGAGCACCCTGAGGGGACAAGGACAGTTGGGGGGGGGGGGGGGGGGGGGGGGGGTGATGGAGTGGCACGTTGGGAAGGGAAGTAGCTGAATCAGCTCCTGTCTTTTCTTTCCCTCTTCTCGGCTGACTCTCATTTGTGTCTGAGCGTTTTAACATTTGACAGACTTGTCTGTATTAGTGCCCCTGGCCCTGTGTGATGAACAGTAATTCATCATATGAAAATTGTCAATTAGTAGAATATTTTGTCTGGTGGAGATACACAAATTCTTAAATCTCGCGTATTTTAAAGAGACAATCTTGTCAGCCTGTGCAAGCAGCGACAGAGCATGGCAAAAGTGACCGCATGCCTGGCAGTGCTGCTGTCCCCCTGGCAGTGCTGCTGTCCCCCTGGCAGTGCTGCTGTCCCCCTGGCAGTGCTGCTGTCCCCCTGGCAGTGCTGCTGTCCCCCTGGCAGTGCTGCTGTCCCCCTGGCAGTGCTGCTGTCCCCCTGGCAGTGCTGATGTCCCCCTGGCAGTGCTGCTGTCCCCCTGGCAGTGCTGCTGTCCCCCTGGCAGGACAGGCATGATGGGGCTGGCGCAGGGAGACTGCCACAGTCCCAGTTCTCCCGCACCACTTCCTGGCCTGGCCTGGCACCACTGTCTCCATCTCACGTCACCTGAGTCTGTGTAGGACTGTAGTCTGTGGCTCTGGTGAGCCATGGTGGCAATAAACTGATCAAATCAAGACTTGTACGTCTTTGAGTTTTCATGGTGTTGGTTTCCCTATTTGATTTCTATGTCAGTTTGAATATAAAATTGGCAGATGAAAAACACTGCCTGCCTGTCTTATCCTCTCTCTCTCTCTCTCTCTCTCTCTCTCTCTCTCTCTCATACTTCATGAAGTTTGTTATGTGCCCTGCCGTCCCAGTCGGCCTGACAGATTAGAAATGTAGTTAGTAACACGAGGTACCAGGTCGCCCGCCGGGATCCTGCCCGGGGACATGGGAAGGGAGCGACTCTCCCCCACATCGCTCACGAGAAGAGAGGAAGTTGTGCTCTGCCTTTCCCGGATCGGCCATTCTGTCCTGACCCACTCCTATCTGTTGCGGTCGGAGCCTCCACCGGAGTGCTGCACCTGCCAGTGCAGGCTCACCATGCGGCACGTACTGGTGGAGTGCCCTCGACTTGCACATCTACGGAGTGGGTCGAGCAGTCTGTCTGACTTTTTTAAAGATCCTTTAGCTGTGATAATTTTTTTTATATAGATTCTGAGTATTATTCTCGTTTATGAGTCGTACTATGTGTTAATTGTTTTCGATATTTCTCCATGTACCTCTTCTGATGTATTCTTTTAATCATGCATTTTTAATCAGTGAAAGTATGTTGTGGCCTTGAATGGCCTTCAAGGCTGATGAACCCTTGGGCTCCATTCACCTATCCTTTAGTGCTTTGTCAGTGACAGGGAAATTGAGGTGTGAAATTTTGCCCTATCGCCCTTTATGAGTCTTCATGTTTAAAGGCTCTACACAGCCTTTGCTGGCTGGTGGGCAGTGGGACTCGATTTAATTGATTTCATGTCACTAATTAGATGGACTGTATAAGAACTCACTGTCGAGAAGAGTTTTAATTCTTTGTTAAAGATGGGTGTTTCTTAATGTTGTGGCGTTATATAGTCTATAGCTGATAGGCCCTTAAACTAACTCCATCCATCCATCCATCCATCCATTGGCGGGAGGAAGATGTTATCGCAGCGGCTGCCAAATGATCAAACCACGAAAACGCACATGCACGTCTGTCCCCTGCAGGGAGAACTGTGCCTGTGCTGCAACCGGCGTGGTGGTTGCTAAATTTAGTGCTGCACGTCTAGACAACACTCTCACTGCGTCAGTCGAGAAAACGGGGGGTGAACGAAAAGACGCTATAAATAAATGAACACTAATGAAAACGTGAGATCGGGCACAGAAACGTGGTCTACTCATATCAACTTACGAACAAGCGGGGAGATTATTCAGCATGCAATGTTTTCTCTAGGAGACTCCCCGTACTTCACAGTGCGGGCCGACCTGCCCTCCCAGCGTTGTCCTGGCGTGGGAGGCTGGAGGCAGTGTAACAACCTTGCTCCATGACTTCCGGTGGCCCGTCTGGCGGCCTGTCTAGACTCCGTCTCAGTCTCTGTCTGTGGGCCAGCACTGTTCGTTGTCTGGCGAGTTCGCCCTGGAAACGGGATGATTCCGAGGCTCCATTGCACTCTGGTAGCATGGCAACGGTGTGGTACATTTGCCCCAAAGAGCAGTAAAAGTGGCACTGGAAGCGGAGAGAGGAAGAAGGGACACTATGTCGGTGACTTGCAGCATCAGTGCAGAACGTATGCATGTGGAACAGTCACTGGACCTGACGATAGTACCTGACGATAGTATGGATAGGGATTACATGTACAATGGGACAGCCATGAGGAAGGCAAATAGGAAGTCAACAAGGATGACGGGAGACCAGCATCCAGTTCTTGCATGAGGATGCACAAACGCACACAACATACAGCCCTGCGCACACGAACGTGTGCATGCATCTACACGTGCCCATACACACAGGTGCACACGCACAAGCAAGCAGTCCGTCGCTTTCAGTAAAGACGTCAGTAGCGCGAACTCGGATGCTCCGTGGCTGCAACACGAAGGGCAGGTTACATAGCTGGCGCCACTTTCACCAACTTCGACAGTCGTCAAGACTAAATACAATATTGTCTTCGGTTAAAAACAACCTTTCTGACTGCTGTTTGCTAGGAAATGCACTGGGTCGGTAGTTTTAGGCAACCAGATGGTCGTTGCTATGTTGCTGGAAGGATTTCTCAGGCAGCCTCTCCAGTGCCCAGAGGAACCCAGCCTTTATCTTCCAGTAACCAGCTCAGAAAATAAAGCTTTATTTAGGAGTTTATCATCGACTTTGGTCACTGAAATATGGATACATTGTGTGGATAGGCAGCGATATGAACAGCAGTTCTTGCAATGTGATCATCCAAAGTATTGTAATTTCCATGTAACGTAACGGGTTCTTTTGGAAGCATCTGTCAGTGAGGTCTTTGTTTGACGGAGTATTTCTTTTACCAGTCAGTTGGTCTTTCGGTTTAGTTGCATCTGCCTCTTGGATCCTTTTGTGCGTTCAAGTTCCACTTCCTCTCCCTCCCACCCACCCCCGCCCCCTCCACCCCCACCCCCCACTCGCCCACACACACACACAAACACACACAAACACACACAAACACACACACTCACACACACACACTCACATTCACACACACACATAAACACACAATCACATGACTACACACACACACTCACACACACACATACACGCACAATCACACGACTTCACACACACACTCACACACATATACACCACAATCACACGACTACACACACACACACACACACTCACACACACACATACACACACGATCACACGACCACACACACACACATACACACAAGATCACGCACACACACATACACACGCGCGCGCGTGCACACGTGTAGGGAGACGTGTAGGGAGAGATGTTGGGAGACGTGTAGGCAAACGTGTAGGGAGACGTGTAGGGAGACATGTAGGGAGACGTGTAGGGAGACTTGTAGGGAGACGTGTAGGGAGACGTGTAGGGAGACGTGTAGGGAGACGTGTAGGGAGACGTGTAGGGAGACGTGTAGGGAGACGTGTAGGGAGACGTGTAGGGAGACGTGTAGGGAGACGTGTAGGGAGACGTGTAGGGAGACGTGTAGGGAGACGTGTAGGGAGACGTGTAGGGAGACGTGTAGGGAGACGTGTAGGGAGACGTGTAGGGAGACGTGTAGGGAGACGTGTAGGGAGACGTGTAGGGAGACGTGTAGGGAGACGTGTAGGGAGACGTGTAGGGAGACGTGTAGGGAGACGTGTAGGGAGACGTGTAGGGAGACGTGTAGGGAGACGTGTAGGGAGACGTGTAGGGAGACGTGTAGGGAGACGTGTAGGGAGACGTGTAGGGAGACGTGTAGGGAGACGTGTAGGGAGACGTGTAGGGAGACGTGTAGGGAGACGTGTAGGGAGACGTGTAGGGAGACGTGTAGGGAGACGTGTAGGGAGACGTGTAGGGAGACGTGTAGGGAGACGTGTAGGGAGACGTGTAGGGAGACGTGTAGGGAGACGTGTAGGGAGACGTGTAGGGAGACGTGTAGGGAGACGTGTAGGGAGACGTGTAGGGAGACGTGTAGGGAGACGTGTAGGGAGACGTGTAGGGAGACGTGTAGGGAGACGTGTAGGGAGACGTGTAGGGAGACGTGTAGGGAGACGTGTAGGGAGACGTGTAGGGAGACGTGTAGGGAGACGTGTGGGGAGACGTGTAGGGAGACGTGTAGGGAGACGTGTAGGGAGACGTGTAGGGAGACGTGTAGGGAGACGTGTAGGGAGACGTGTAGGGAGACGTGTAGGGAGACGTGTAGGGAGACGTGTAGGGAGACGTGTAGGGAGACGTGTAGGGAGACGTGTAGGGAGACGTGTAGGGAGACGTGTAGGGAGACGTGTAGGGAGACGTGTAGGGAGACGTGTAGGGAGACGTGTAGGGAGACGTGTAGGGAGACGTGTAGGGAGACGTGTAGGGAGACGTGTAGGGAGACGTGTAGGGAGACGTGTAGGGAGACGTGTAGGGAGACGTGTAGGGAGACGTGTAGGGAGACGTGTAGGGAGACGTGTAGGGAGACGTGTAGGGAGACCTGTAGGGAGACGTGTAGGGAGACGTGTAGGGAGACGTGTAGGGAGACGTGTAGGGAGACGTGTAGGGAGACGTGTAGGGAGACGTGTAGGGAGACGTGTAGGGAGACGTGTAGGGAGACGTGTAGGGAGACGTGTAGGGAGACGTGTAGGGAGACGTGTAGGGAGACGTGTAGGGAGACGTGTAGGGAGACGTGTAGGGAGACGTGTAGGAGACGTGTAGGGAGACGTGTAGGGAGACGTGTAGGGAGACGTGTAGGGAGACGTGTAGGGAGACGTGTAGGGAGACGTGTAGGGAGACGTGTAGGGAGACGTGTAGGGAGACGTGTAGGGAGACGTGTAGGGAGACGTGTAGGGAGACGTGTAGGGAGACGTGTAGGGAGACGTGTAGGGAGACGTGTAGGGAGACGTGTAGGGAGACGTGTAGGGAGACGTGTAGGGAGACGTGTAGGGAGACGTGTAGGGAGACGTGTAGGGAGACGTGTAGGGAGACGTGTAGGGAGACGTGTAGGGAGACGTGTAGGGAGACGTGTAGGGAGCGTGTAGGGAGACGTGTAGGGAGACGTGTAGGGAGACGTGTAGGGAGACGTGTAGGGAGACGTGTAGGGAGACGTGTAGGGAGACGTGTAGGGAGACGTGTAGGGAGACGTGTAGGGAGACGTGTAGGGAGACGTGTAGGGAGACGTGTAGGGAGACGTGTAGGGAGACGTGTAGGGAGACGTGTAGGAGACGTGTAGGGAGACGTGTAGGGAGACGTGTAGGGAGACGTGTAGGGAGACGTGTAGGGAGACGTGTAGGGAGACGTGTAGGGAGACGTGTAGGGAGACGTGTAGGGAGACGTGTAGGGAGACGTGTAGGGAGACGTGTAGGGAGACGTGTAGGGAGACGTGTAGGGAGACGTGTAGGGAGACGTGTAGGGAGACGTGTAGGGAGACGTGTAGGGAGACGTGTAGGGAGACGTGTAGGGAGACGTGTAGGGAGACGTGTAGGGAGACGTGTAGGGAGACGTGTAGGGAGACGTGTAGGGAGACGTGTAGGAGACGTGTAGGGAGACGTGTAGGGAGACGTGTAGGGAGACGTGTAGGGAGACGTGTAGGGAGACGTGTAGGGAGACGTGTAGGGAGACGTGTAGGGAGACGTGTAGGGAGACGTGTAGGGAGACGTGTAGGGAGACGTGTAGGGAGACGTGTAGGGAGACGTGTAGGGAGACGTGTAGGGAGACGTGTAGGGAGACGTGTAGGGAGACGTGTAGGGAGACGTGTAGGGAGACGTGTAGGGAGACGTGTAGGGAGACGTGTAGGGAGACGTGTAGGGAGACGTGTAGGGAGACGTGTAGGGAGACGTGTAGGGAGACGTGTAGGGAGACGTGTAGGGAGACGTGTAGGGAGACGTGTAGGGAGACGTGTAGGGAGACGTGTAGGGAGACGTGTAGGGAGACGTGTAGGGAGACGTGTAGGGAGACGTGTAGGGAGACGTGTAGGGAGACGTGTAGGGAGACGTGTAGGGAGACGTGTAGGGAGACGTGTAGGGAGACGTGTAGGGAGACGTGTAGGGAGACGTGTAGGGAGACGTGTAGGGAGACGTGTAGGGAGACGTGTAGGGAGACGTGTAGGGAGACGTGTAGGGAGACGTGTAGGGAGACGTGTAGGGAGACGTGTAGGGAGACGTGTAGGGAGACGTGTAGGGAGACGTGTAGGGAGACGTGTAGGGAGACGTGTAGGGAGACGTGTAGGGAGACGTGTAGGGAGACGTGTAGGGAGACGTGTAGGGAGACGTGTAGGGAGACGTGTAGGGAGACGTGTAGGGAGACGTGTAGGGAGACGTGTAGGGAGCCGTGTAGGGAGACGTGTAGGGAGACGTGTAGGGAGACGTGTAGGGAGACGTGTAGGGAGACGTGTAGGGAGACGTGTAGGGAGACGTGTAGGGAGACGTGTAGGGAGACGTGTAGGGAGACGTGTAGGGAGACGTGTAGGGAGACGTGTAGGGAGACGTGTAGGGAGACGTGTAGGGAGACGTGTAGGGAGACGTGTAGGGAGACGTGTAGGGAGACGTGTAGGGAGACGTGTAGGGAGACGTGTAGGGAGACGTGTAGGGAGACGTGTAGGGAGACGTGTAGGGAGACGTGTAGGGAGACGTGTAGGGAGACGTGTAGGGAGACGTGTAGGGAGACGTGTAGTGAGACGTGTAGGGAGACGTGTAGGGAGACATGTAGGGAGACGTGTAGGGAGACGTGTAGGGAGACGTGTAGGGAGACGTGTAGGGAGACGTGTAGGGAGACGTGTAGGGAGACGTGTATGGAGACGTGTAGGGAGACGTGTAGGGAGACGTGTAGGGAGACATGTAGGGAGACGTGTAGGGAGACGTGTAGAGAGACGTGTAGGGAGACGTGTAGGGAGACGTGTAGGGAGACGTGTAGAGAGACGTGTAGGGAGACGTGTAGGGAGACGTGTAGGGAGACGTGTAGGGAGACATGTAGGGAGACGTGTGGGGAGACATGTAGAGAGACGTGTAGGGAGACGTGTAGGGAGACGTGTAGGGAGACATGTAGGGAGACGTGTGGGGAGACATGTAGGGAGACGTGTAGGGAGACATGTAGGGAGACGTGTAGGGAGACATGTAGGGAGACGTGTAGGGAGACATGTAGGGAGACGTGTAGGGAGACATGTAGAGAGACGTGTAGGGAGACGTGTAGGGAGACGTGTGGGGAGGCGTGCAGGGAGACGTGTAGGGAGACCTGTGGGGAGACATGTAGGAGACGTGTAGGGAGACGTGTAGGGAGACGTGTGGGGAGACGTGTAGGGAGACGTGTAGGGAGACGTGTAGGGAGACGTGTGGGGAGACATGTAGGGAGACGTGTGGGGAGACGTGCAGGGAGACATGTAGGGAGACGTGTAGGGAGACGTGTAGGGAGACTTGTAGGGAGACGTGTAGGGAGACGTGTAGGGAGACGTGTAGGGAGACATGTAGGGAGACGTGTAGGGAGACGTGTAGGGAGACATGTAGGGAGACGTGTGGGGAGACATGTAGGGAGACGTGTAGGGAGACTTGTAGGGAGACGTGTAGGGAGACGTGAAGGGAGACATGTAGGGAGACTTGTAGGGAGACATGTAGTGAGACGTGTAGGGAGACATGTAGTGAGACATGTAGGGAGACTTGTAGGGAGACGTGTAGGGAGACGTGTAGGGAGACGTGTAGGGAGACTTGTAGGGAGACATGTAGGGAGACGTGTAGGGAGACGTGTAGAGAGACGTGTAGGGAGACGTGTAGGGAGACGTGTAGGGAGACATGTAGGGAGACGTGTAGGGAGACTTGTAGGGAGACGTGTAGGGAGACGTGTAGGGAGACATGTAGGGAGACGTGTAGGGAGACGTGTAGGGAGACTTGTAGGGAGACGTGTAGGGAGACGTGTAGGGAGACATGTAGGGAGACTTGTAGGGAGACATGTAGTGAGACTTGTAGGGAGACATGTAGGGAGACATGTAGGGAGACGTGTAGGGAGACGTGTAGGGAGACGTGTAGGGAGACGTGTAGGGAGACGTGTAGGGAGACTTGTAGGGAGACGTGTAGGGAGACATGTAGGGAGACGTGTAGGGAGACATGTAGGGAGACGTGTAGGGAGACATGTAGGGAGACGTGTAGGGAGACATGTAGGGAGACGTGTGGGGAGACGTGTAGGGAGACGTGTAGGGAGACGTGTAGGGAGACGTGTAGGGAGACGTGTAGGGAGACGTGTAGGGAGACATGTAGGGAGACATGTAGGGAGACGTGTAGGGAGACGTGTAGGGAGACATGTAGGGAGACGTGTAGGGAGACTTGTAGGGAGACTTGTAGGGAGACGTGTAGGGAGACGTGTAGGGAGACTTGTAGGGAGACGTGTAGGGAGACTTGTAGGGAGACGTGTAGGGAGACTTGTAGGGAGACATGTAGGGAGACGTGTAGGGAGACGTGTAGGGAGACGTGTAGGGAGACATGTAGGGAGACGTGTAGGGAGACTTGTAGGGAGACGTGTAGGGAGACGTGTAGGGAGACACGTAGGGAGACGTGTAGGGAGACGTGTAGGGAGACGTGTAGTGAGACGTGTAGGGAGACGTGTAGGGAGACATGTAGGGAGACGTGTAGGGAGACGTGTAGGGAGACGTGTAGGGAGACGTGTAGGGAGACGTGTAGGGAGACGTGTAGGGAGACGTGTATTGAGACGTGTAGGGAGACGTGTAGGGAGCCGTGTAGGGAGACGTGTAGGGAGACGTGTAGGGAGACATGTAGGGAGACGTGTAGGGAGACGTGTAGGGAGACGTGTAGGGAGACATGTAGAGAGACGTGTAGGGAGACGTGTAGGGAGACGTGTAGGGAGACATGTAGGGAGACCTGTGGGGAGACATGTAGAGAGACGTGTAGGGAGACGTGTAGGGAGACGTGTAGGGAGACATGTAGGGAGACGTGTGGGGAGACATGTAGGGAGACGTGTAGGGAGACATGTAGGGAGACGTGTAGGGAGACATGTAGGGAGACGTGTAGGGAGACATGTAGGGAGACGTGTAGGGAGACATGTAGAGAGACGTGTAGGGAGACGTGTAGGGAGACGTGTGGGGAGGCGTGCAGGGAGACGTGTAGGGAGACCTGTGGGGAGACATGTAGGGAGACGTGTAGGGAGACGTGTAGGGAGACGTGTGGGGAGGCGTGCAGGGAGACGTGTAGGGAGACCTGTGGGGAGACATGTAGAGAGACGTGTAGGGAGACATGTAGGGAGACGTGTAGGGAGACCTGTGGGGAGACATGTAGAGAGACGTGTAGGGAGACGTATAGGGAGACGTGTAGGGAGACGTGTAGGGAGACATGTAGGGAGACCTGTGGGGAGACATGTAGAGAGACGTGTAAGGAGACGTATAGGGAGACGTGTGGGGAGGCGTGCAGGGAGACGTGTAGGGAGACCTGTGGGGAGACATGTAGAGAGACGTGTAGGGAGACATGTAGGGAGACGTGTAGGGAGACCTGTGGGGAGACGTGTAGGGAGACGTGTAGGGAGACGTGTAGGGAGACGTGTAGGGAGACGTGTAGGGAGACGTGTAGGGAGACATGTAGGGAAACGTGTAGGGAGACGTGTAGGGAGACCTGTGGGAGACATGTAGGGAGACGCGTAGAGAGACGTATAGGGAGACGCGTAGAGAGACCTGTGGGGAGACGTGTAGGGAGACCTGTGGGGAGACATGTAGAGAGACGTGTAGGGAGACATGTAGGGAGACGTGTAGGGAGACCTGTGGGGAGACGTGTAGGGAGACGCGTAGAGAGACGTGTAGGGAGACCTGTGGGGAGACATGTAGAGAGACGTGTAGGGAGACATGTAGGGAGACGTGTAGGGAGACATGTAGGGAGACCTGTGGGAGACATGTAGGGAGACGCGTAGAGAGACGTGTAGGGAGACGTGTAGAGAGACATGTAGGGAGACGTGTAGGGAGACATGTAGGGAGACGTGTAGGGAGACGTGTAGGGAGACATGTAGGGAGACGTGTAGGGAGACATGTAGGGAGACGCGGTGGGTCTTCTTTTACCCCCAACCTACGGTGACCAGGACTGCAAGGGGACATAAGTAGAGGCAGGAGCTGGCGAGGGCGAGAGGGCTGTGGCTTGCACGCCTACCTGCTAGAGGACGGCGCGACCCATGTGACGATACATGCCTCATGCAACCCACCCTCAAGGACACATTTGCTTCCGCAGGCCTCGGGGATCTGGTTGCACTTGGAGCTGCAAGTTTCCAGCTTAGAATAGCTCGCTCGCGCCCAGCAGTACGACGTGTCGCCATTTTTCACGTCTGAGTGCTTCCACGTGGACAGGCGCAGGGTGCCGAGGCTGATTGTACAGGTGTCAGTTGGAGGACTGCGTCTGCCGGGCGCCAAAGAATGCCTTCGGGGCGGAGGTCAGGGCAGGAGAGCAGCAGACACGTGTTGTGTAGCAATGTTGCATAATTTGTGACGCGCTGCAAAATGCGGCATGCGAGTTCAAGATCCCTGTCTCACCAGAAAATACGCTACCAGTTCCTATGAAAAACAGGACCTAAAGTGCACTGGGTCAGTTTGGAAGCAAGTTTCTCATAGCTTTCCCCCCCAATGGTAAACCGACTGAACTGCGACTCTGTCAGAGTAATGGACAACATCTTGTACTGTACAAATATCACATTCCTTTTCAGTGCCACAACTTCCGATTTTCAAGCCTGTGAACGCTTTGTTTACCAATGTCCAAGCAAGCATGTGTGCTTTCAATGTAAAGGGATGTCGATCTCTTTTTTAAAATGTGTTAAATATTCAGGGAGTCAAATTAATTAGTACTATTCATTCTGGAGATGTAGTCGTCCTCACAAAACCAACATTTCGACAATTGCAATTAACCTGACTAATAAATAGTCGGCCTGCTGTTTCATCAGCCATCCAAGGTGAGACTAAAAACTGTTTTCCACAGCAACCTTCGCACGGACGGTGGGGATAAGAAGCAATTTCGACGAAAGGATGTCTGCCCCCGTGCCACACTGTAGGGCAAAAGGTCTGAGAGGAAAACGTGTCTATCGCATCCTCTCCTTTGGTGGTGGGGCGCTGTGGAGGCAGGCTTGTTGTGGTGATAAATGCCGCGTCTCTGTCCCTGAGCGCCTCAAACCTTGCTGCTGCTGAAGGTTGTGGGTAACAACACGCTCTCGATGTGTCCCTATGCGATTCGAAAATGACGACTGATTGGGACATGAAATCTTACCCGCTCATACTGCAACCAGCACTCATGGTTTGGGCAGCCAGTGTACTCGGCTGCCGACAAAGGCTGCAGCAGTGCAGGCCGGGAAGGCTCATCCACGCATCTTCAATTCTGACAAGGAAAAATTCAGTCGGCGTCGTGCTGTTTGACGACTGGTTTGGGTGGGGTAAGAATAACAATCTGCAAATTCATTTCTGGGGCAAACACGACCAAACAAGGAAGTGTTGCATTGTTTTAGTGAGAACTGCTGAAAAGATGTGTGGTAAAGTACTCTCTCTCTCTCTCTCTCTCTCTCTCTCTCTCTCTCTCTCTCTCTCTCTCTCTCTCTCTCCTTATCTCCGGTTGTCATCTATTAATTACGCTGAAATGGTCGTTGTCAACCACATTCGGGGACAGAGTACTCGGAGTACTCTGTCCACGGGGACAGAGTACTCCGAGTACTTTGTCCACGGGGACAGAGTACTCGGAGTACTCTGTCCACGGGGACAGAGTACTCGGTCTTTGAAATCTCGTCCTTACAGTCACGTGACATACCGATGACCATGTGATATATCGCGACATGTTCTTCACTCGGCGATAAGTGTTTCACGCCGGCACTGTATTCAAATAGTTCAACAAATCTTGTCCCATTCGAACGTCGACCGCCATTTTGATAGGTAAACTGCCTGTTGTTGGCAGTCTCGTTCTCGTTCAAATGCCGAGATTTCAAAGACCGAGTACTCTGTCCCCGTGGACAGAGTACTCCGAGTACTCTGTCCCCGTGGACAAAGTACTCGGAGTACTCTGTCCCCGTGGACAGAGTACTCGGAGTACTCTGTCCCCGAATGTGGTTGACAACGACCATTTCAGCATTAATTACCTGCACCCTTCCTTTCTCCCTGGCTGCAACAACCAAATGGACGTCTGGCCCCCATGGAGTCAGCTCTCAGGGCAGCCGGCCCGCAGACCAGCCGGCCCAGGCTGTCACGACCTTCCTCGTCCCTTTACTCTATCTGCATGATTAATCGTCAACATTGGAACACGTGTTTTACCATTAGAACGAGCCTCCGGTTCTGGTGAATATGTCCATCCCTTTAAAAGTGGTTGCTTTTGCATGCTTGGGAGACCCGCCATCATCAGGGTTATGGGCACATCGTTCCACCACGGCCCACGGAGTTCTGAATAAAGAATCCGGACACCAAGAACTCGCTCGCGTCTTGCTTCCTACAGGAACCCCACCTGCACCCCATCAGAGTTGTACTGCACACGAGCTGCTACACTCTCTAATGAAAACACCATCTTAACGTCCGTGAATATGGACGTAATATGTGAGGAACCAACCGGATTCTTTCTCATTGGCAGCAAATGCCACTGAACATGAACCGCAGTCACATACTCGTCTGCTCTCTGCCCTTCGCCATGCACAGATGCCCGGATGGATGGAGACTCAATCGCATGCTGTCGCCTTCGATCAGGGTACACTAAGCATGGACTCACTACAGGTGCCAAAAACCTAATCGGGATCACAGCAAGAGGGGCAGAAGGAGTGGAGGAGGAGGAGGAGGAGGAGGAGGAGGAGGAGGAGGAGGAGGAGGAAGAAGGGAGGTGGAGGAGAGGGAGAAAGGTGGAGGAGAGGGAGAAAGGTGGAGGAGAGGGAGAAAGGTGGAGGAGGAGGAGGAGGAGGAGGAGGAGGAGGAGGAGGAGGAGGAGGAGGAGGAGGAGGAGGAGGAGGAGGAGGAGGAGGAGGAGGAGGAGGAGGAGGAGGAGGAGGAGGAGGAGGAGGAGGAGGAGCAGAAGGAGGAGGAGGAGGAGGAGGAGGAGGAGGAGGAAGAGGAGGAGGAGGAGGTGGAGGAGGAGGAGGAGGAGGAGGAGGAGGAGGAGGAGGAGGAGGAGGAGGAGGAGGAGGAGGAGGAGGAGGAGGAGGAGGAGGAGGAGGAGGAGAAAGGAGGAGGAGGAGAAAGGAGGAGGAGGATGAGAAAGGAGGAGGAGGAGTAGGAGGAGGAGGAGGAGGAGGAGGAGGAGGAGGAGGAAGAGGAGGAGGAGGAGAAAGGAGGAGGAGGAGGAGGAGGAGGGAGGAGGAGGAGGGAGGAGGAGGAGGAGAAGGAGGAGGAGGAGGAGGAGGAGGGGGGAGGAGGGGGGAGGAGGAGGGAGGGAGGAGGAGGAGGAGGAGGAGGAGGAGGAGGAGGAGGAGGAGGAGGAGGAGGAGGAGGAGGAGGAGGAGGAGGAGGAGAAGGAGGAGGAGGAGGAGGAGGAGGAGGAGGAGGAGGAGGAGGAGGAGGAGGAGGAGGAGGAGGAGGAGGAGGAGGAGGAGGAGGAGGAGGAGGAGGAGGAGGAGGAGGAGGAGGAGGAGAAAGGTGGAGAAGGGGGAGGAGAAATGTGGAGGAGGAGGAGGAGAAAGGTGGAGGTGGAGGGGGAGGAGGAGGAGGAGCAAGAGGAGAAAGGTGCAGGAAGAGCAAAAGGAGGAGGAGTAGGAGGAGAAGAAAAAGGAGAAGGAAGAAGAAATGGAGGAGCAGGAGGAAAAGGATGAGCAGGACGAGGACCCGGACCAACCCAAACAGGCCGGCTTGACGCAATAGCAACGAAGCTGGAAACATCTAGAATGAAGAGAAACACCAGTAGCTGCGTCTTGACCAACTGAGCCAGAATACAGAATAATATGAAGATTATGAACGATCACTGCAGGAGTGGCGGTAACGGCAGCAGAAGCAGCATGAGGCTGTAGTGAGAATATGTGAACCGGGTGGAAGGGTGGAAGCTTCCAGAAGATAGAAGGCCTCCATCCTCGCCCGAGGACGAGGCAGACGGCTGTGAGACGGAGGCCCTAATCACCCGCCGCCTGCTGGAAGCGCTCCAAAGCCAAGACGGCGGAGATGGATGCGCTCCCCTCACAAGACAAGCGCTGGCAAGTGCAGCACCTCGTACTAATGAAGAGAGCTGGCGTAAGGCCCACTCTTCCCAGGTGCCTGGCAGTGGCGACTGGTCGCTCCTCACTGGGGCTAGGCTTCACCAACGGCTGCAAATGTTTCCCATATGTCTTGCCGTGCTGTCGTCTCTTTCTGTTTCTCTCTCTCCCTCTCTGTAAGAGAGCTGCCTGCTGCAAGGTCAGGGGGGAACGCAGTACCTCACCGCTCCGCACCTCCACCTGTCTTCAAGAGTTCATCAGAGATGTCTTTGAAAAATTTTCATTAATTTTTCTTGGGAGTTGATAACCGAACTCATCTGAGTATTGCAAACAATGCTCGCAACTTTGCACCACTGTGTACTATTTGAGAAATTTAAAGCCTCTTACAAGTCTTAGTCCTAACAAAACCTTCCGCGCTCTACGGACTGTCACTTGGTGTGTGGCGATAGAGCAAGGACGATGCATTGCACCAGACTGCTAACTCCAGGGAAAAGTTGATCTATGTAACTCATAACTCATAACTCATATCATTTTATTAATCCATAAGGAAATTAAATTGGTCAACAGCATACATGGGTCATTAATGATTATAAAAGTTATAATAAACTTAGAGAAACCATGATAATGAAATCAATTAATATGTATGACTACAATGCCCTTTTACTTGCACACAGCATGACACACCAACACATACATACATGCATACATACAAACATACATACATTCATACTAAGCTAGATAGTTATACATGCTAGTGTCAACACCAACACACACAGTGTCAAAATGACCAAAAATAAATCCACCATGACCTTAAATCTAACATAAAGAAGTTCTGTTAAAAAGCATCACTGATTGTCTGTGGCCAGAACAATGGCTCGGTTGCTGTTAAAATATCTGACAGCTGAAGGAATGAAAGAACGCCGAAAACGCTCTGTTCGGCACGGAGGCATGATAAATCTTCCATTCCGTGTGATGCGGAGATCCATCAGTGCGTCGTGGAGGGGATGCCCTGAATCGAGCAGAATAGCTCTGGACTTACTGGCAAGTCTGTATTAAACTGATCTTCATTAAGTCAGAACGCATATTTTCTCATTAGTGTGTGCAGTGCCAGAGAAAAAGGTTTCCTGTGATACAGCACGTTGTGAATGAATGTAACTCGGTGAACGCGAAGACACATAACTTTTCAAATGTCTTTTCAAATGTAACGAATGCGAAGTCCACACCAAACAATAAACAAAAAGCTTCAAACAGACGAAGACGCATAGCCAAACCTATCGTAGACATACAGAAAGCTTTACATATCACTGCAGCGAGGACGATTTCAACTTTTTCTAACGAGGACCGTCTCCACAGCCTGTATGAATGCAGCAGATCATGGCATTTCATCTGTCTTGCTTCCTCAGTCAAAGTCTCCTGTCTCGACGTGTGTTGCACTTTTCACGAGTGTTACGGCGGAAATGGAGGGTTGAAAAAATTAAGAGTTTTGGTTGATGTGTGTGCCTGTCTGTGCGACTACTTGTCTGGGTATGGTCGTGCGGACGTGCAGGTGACACTAAGAAAACTAGTTGTGAAAACGCGGCTACCGACCACGCGTCCCGCAGACCTGCTGACAGACTGGGAGGTCAACATCTGAAGGTTGTAAAGTTGCTTGGCTTTGAAAACGTAATATGCCAGAGAGGCTGTCCCAGTCAAATGCACGCTATCGTGGCCTGCTTCTCTTGACGCAGCCACGCACTGAGTCGGTACTGAGCTTATTCCTGCTATGACCTCCAGAAACGATGGCCCATCATGTGCCTCTACAGGTGCACAGCGTGTCTGTCCGTCTGTATATTCGTCCGTTCGTCCGTGTGTGTGTGTGTGTGTGTGTGTGTGTGTGTGTGTGTGTGAGAGAGAGAGAGAGAGAGAGAGAGAGAGAGAGAGAGAGAGAACGAACAAACGAACGAACGAACTTTATTTTACAAGGGTAGTGAATTAGGCAGTAGTGCCTTTCTTACATTCAGCCCTTGAGGCAAAATATTCAAATGTGGTAAGAGAGAGAGAGAGAGAGAGAAAGAAAGAGAGAGAGAGAGAGAGAGGGGGGGGGGAGCTGGAGGAAGGGAAGAAAGAATGAGAGTAAGAGGGTGGGTGGGT
>JAWQFJ010001766.1:0-39234 GCA_034096865.1 Theodoxus fluviatilis
CTAAGAAATGCTTTATACATTTTTCCTACCAAAATGCATGTGGCCTTGACCAAGGTCAAGGTCATCCAAGGTCATGCAACACAAAGCTGTTAATTCAAGACATAGGAAGCACAATGGTGCTTATTGGCACTTTCTACCATGAGATATGGTCACTTTTAGTGGTTCACTACCCCATTTTGGTCACATTTCATAAGAGTCAAAGTGACCTTGACCTTGATGATATGTGACCAAATGTGGCTCATGATGAAAGTATAACATGTTCCCCACATAATTATTAAGTTTGAAACAGTTATCTTCCATAGTTCAGGGTCAGGGTCACTTCAAAATGTGTATACAATCCAACTTTGAAGAGCTCCTGTGTTGTTGTTGTTGTTGCGTACCTGTGCTAAACACTCCCAGGATCTCCCAAGTGGGTGAGATGATTGCGTGTGTGACTGTTTTAGAACACCCGCCATATAGGCAGCCACACTCCGTCTTCAGGGGAGAAGAGCTTCTGTGATCTTGACCTTGAAGCAAGGTCAACCAAACTGGTATCAAAAGATAGGGCTTACTTTGCCCTATATACACCATATATAGGTGAGGTATCCAATCTAAAAAACTTCAGAAAAATTTGAGAAAATGTGAAAAATGACTGTTTTTTAGACAACATTTATGGCCCCTGCGACCTTGACCTTGAAGCAAGGTCAAGTCACTATGTATGTTTTTTGACGCCTTGTCATCATACACCATCATGCCAAATTGGGTGTTGATAAACATAAGTCTCCGATAAAAATCCAACGTTAAAGTTTAAAACGGACGCCCGGACGGACGAAACGGGTGAGTACATAGACTCACCTTTGCTTCGCATGTGAATAAAAAATCTAAACACACTTCACAAAGCAATTTTCCTCCCCTTGCCCACCTCCCTTGAGACAGAAGAATATTCAAAAGGACAGTATTAGGAAACTTCCCTCACCCGATTCTCAACCAGTTTGCAAATTGCAGGAAACTATTTCTGCGTCTCATCTCAACCATGCTTGTCAGTCATCAAGCTGATAGACTGGCAGTAAAACAAAAATATATATTTTCTTTTCAGTATCTCCCCCTACCCCCAACTACTTCATGAAGCAACTTTTTCTCTCAAAAATTTTCTTCATATTTTACTATTCATCCATACTGTAGAAGCACATGAACAGTTCTGTTTCCTCTCTTTCCATAACCTCTGTTCAACACAACAGCAGCACACACTTTTAATCTTTTCTTCTCTCTTGCTCATCTCTTCCCCATATTCCTTGTTGATGCTTATCAATCATTATATCAATTCTTTTTCCTAATACAGTAATAGACCAGACGAAACCATTGTACTCCTGCTCAGTGACTCTATATCCATCACACATCCAACTCATCCGACCAGTAATAGACATCGTATTCTTCCTTGTCCTCCTGCTCAGCTGATACAGAGGGAGCATCTCGGAAAAGGTCAGTGACATCAGGCAGGTGAGTCTTCCGCGGACGGGCAGGTGTGCTGCTGGTCATCTGACAATCAAAATGAAATAATACTGAACTGAAACTTGGATTTGGTCACAAGATGAACTTTTCTATCTTGTCAACTGAGCTTGGACAGCAAGAGCAACACAACAGCAAAAACTACTAGTGCCAAACAGGTGTGCTTCAGATTGCTAAATTCTACCGATAACGGCACAAACAAAATATGCCCAAGAACACCTGATCTTAAGGAAGAAGAAGAAGAAGAAGAAGAAGAAGAAGAAGAAGAGGAGGAGGAGGAGGAGGAGGAGGAGGAGGAGGAGGAGGAGGAGGAGGAGGAGGAGGAGGAGGAGGAGGAGGAGGAGGAGGAGGAGGAGGAGGAGGGGAAGGGGGAGGGGGAGGGGGAGGAGGAGGAGGAGAAGGAGGAGGAGAAAAGATGACCAATACCACACAATCAGAATTTTTTTTCTTCTTTTATTGTTGGTAAAAAACCAATTTTTCTACAGCACTCTCTTTTCAACTACACAACAAGTCAGCTGACATTTCCATACATGTTTGGCATTAGTTTTCTGCTTGAGTAATGTAAAGGCCAGGATGTAACTTCTGGATCAAAGATTCGAGAAAATGCTTGTCTGAAGGCTCAAGTAAATTTATTAACCACGTTGTCATCAAGACAGTTAAAATGATAAACAATGATATAGTTGCAGCAGTCCTCTATTGGTATGTGCATGTGTATGCATATGTGGGTGCACGCGCATGCATGCTCACATTCATATGTGTGTGTATGTATGTGCGTGCATGCGCTCAAGAGGGAGGGGGGGGGGGAGGAGAGAGAGACAGAGAGGGAGAGAGAGAGAGAGAGAGAGAGAGAGAGAGACTAGTGTATGTGTTTCATCTGCAATGAGGATAGACAACTATTATTAATTCACCATGGTGTACTGCTAATCTAATTATTGACTCAGATTCACATTCATTAACATTCAGCCTTAGGTGCACTTGCTGCATACATTCAATGACTGCATCACAAAGTTCATTCCTTTGGAATTTCAGTTTTATTATTTTAACAAGAAGGGCAAAGCCCATACAGCTCACATGCTTGACCTTGACCTTTATATGACCTTGACCTTCAGGCGACCCTCAAGGTCAAGGTCAAACAACCAAACCTACCAATGACATCATACACTAAGAAATGCTTTACACTTTTTTCCTACCAAAATACATGTGACCTTGACCCAAGGTCAAGGTCATCCAAGGTCATGCAACACAAAGCTGTTAATTCAAGACATAGGAAGCACAATGGTGCTTATTGGCACTTTCTACCATGAGATATGGTCACTTTTAGTGGTTCACTACCCCATTTTGGTCACATTTCATAAGGGTCAAAGTGACCTTGACCTTGATGATATGTGACCAAATGTGTCTCATGATGAAAGTATAACATGTGTACTACAATGTTATGAAGTTTGGAAGAGTTATCTTCCATAGTTCAGGGTCAAGGTCACTTCAAAATATATATACAATCCAACTTTGAAGAGCTCCTGTGACCTTGACCTTGAAGCAAGGTCAACCAAACTGGTATCAAAAGATAGGGATTACTTTGCCCTATATACCATATATAGGTGAGGTATCCAATCTTAAAAACTTCAGAGAAAATTGAGAAAATGTGAAAAATGACAGTTTTTTAGACAACATTTATGGCCTCTGCGACCTTGACCTTGAAGCAAGGACAAGTCACTATGTATGTTTTTTGAGGCCTTGTCATCATACACCATCATGCCACATTTGGTATTGATAGACTTAATAGTCTCTGAGAAAAATCCAACGTGAAAGTTTTCAGACGCCCGGACGCCCGGACGGACGAAACGGGTGAGTACATAGACTCACTTTTGCTTCGCATGTGAGTGAAAAATGAGACTTTCCAGGTCACACTGCTAACATCAAATCATTTCAACCTAATATATTATCTAACAAAGCATCTTATTCACACACTCACTCACTCACTCACTCACACACAGACACACACACACACACACACACACACACACACACACACACACACGCACACACATGCACACGCACTTGCCCACACACAACCCAACTACTCACTTTGGGTTTTCGGTTGCGGTAATCCTTGACAAGCTTTCGTCTGTTGAGATTCCTCACATACTGGTCCACATTTCTCCTGAATAAAGGAAGTTTTGTTGTCATTTTCTTTTGTTTCCATTCTATTTTGAACATATGCTTTACAACATTACTTTTGGGAATATGTTCTTAGTCAAGACAGCAATTTTAATGCAATAATAGGACAAAAATTCAAAGCCAAATTGTATTACTAAGTTACAAATCAGTCACATGAAGCAGCATAAAACAATGGAGAAAAACCAATTTTCAGGGGAGGGTAGACTAAATAAAACACTTCATACAACACAGGAATGCAAGTACAAACAAAAATTTCTACTGAAAATGAGTGCAGTCAACATCTGTTGCAAGGTTTCTGTTCATGAGGGCAAGTACTTGCAAGCGATTCCTATGCCACAGCTGCTACTGCTGCGTTATTGCTGCTGCGACTACTACTACTGCTGCTGCTACTACTGCTGCTTCCACTACTACTGCTGCTTCCGCTACTACTGCTGCTGATACTACTGCTACTATACTGCTGCTACTGCTGCTGTTACTGCTGCTGCTACTACTACTACTGCTGCTGCTACTACTGCTACTGCTGCTGTTACTGCTTCCGCTACTACTGCTGCTGCTACTACTGCTACTGCTACTATACTGCTGCTACTGCTCCTACTACCGCTACTGCTGGTACTGCAACTGCTACTACCACTGCTACTAGTACCACTGCTACTACTACTACTGCTACTACAACTACTATTACTACTGCTACTACTACTACTATTACTATTACTACTACTGCTTCTGCTGCTGCTACTACTGATGCTGCTGCTACTACTGCTACTGCAGCTACTACTACTAGTACTACTGCTACTGTTACTACTCCCACTGCTACCACTGCTGCTACTACTACTGCTGCTGCTGCTACTACTACTACTACTACTACTGCTACTACTGCTACTGCAGCTACTACTACTGTTACTGCTACTACTAGACTAGCAGAAACCAGTAGGCCTATCCAGGAAGTGAGCACAGCAACTGGCCGCAGGCACTCGACCTGGTGAACAGGCCTCTGGTCTCTCTTAGACAAGGAGAGTGCAAAACAATGGACAAGGATCACAACTCACAGGTTTTTCTCTTCAGTGAAAGGAGTATCAGTCCAGGCAGAGGGAGTCTTCCGCTCTGATCTTGGAGACAGCATGACACTGATGCTGGGGGTCTTGTTCCTGTCCATGCCCGGAGTGAAGGCATCACAGTTGGGTCCAAACAACTCCTCGTCTGTCATCCCCACATTCAGTTGGGCAACCTGAGAGTGTGAAGTTGTCGGACATCATTAATCTCTCTCTCTCTCTCTCTCTCTCCCTCCCTCCCTCCCTCCCTCCCTCTCTCTCTCTCTCTCTCTCTCTCTCTCTCTCTCTCTCTCTCTCTCTCTCTCTCTCTCTCTCTCTCTCTCTCTCTCTCTCCTTCATTATTTTGACTGAAAATTGACAAATATGGACTCATGAATCAAGATTGAATTTCACACACACACACACACACACACACACACACACACACACACACACACACAAGCCAAACTGATACAGTATATGATTTTGTTCATGAGCATACATACATATGTTCACATTGAAACACACCTACTTTCACTTCTGATTCAAGCATTTTAGAAGCCACAAATAGTCACGATGGGACAACAATCATTCCCTTGATGAGGCAAACTCCATCAAAACAAAACTAAAACCAAAGCAGCTGCCTGTCAGCTTGTTTCACCCATCATGGCCACTCACCCTTTATCAACAGACAGGCTGAAACATAAATTTGCATTTTCTGCACTTCCAGTTTCTTCACGTTTTCATGAAGGCCCAAAGAGAAGCAATTGTGGCATTCAATGCAGTGTTGTACTCCTCAGTCCAGCCTAACCTGGTTGGGGTTGGGATAAGTTTATGTGTATGTGTACAAGTGTGTGTGTGTGTGTGTGTGTGTGTGTGTGTGTGACAGAAAGAGAGACAGAAAGAGAGATAGAAAGAAAGAGAGAGAGAGAGAGAGAAGAGAGAGAGAGAGAGAGAGAGAGAGAGAGAGAGAGAGAGAGAGAGAGAGAGAGAGAGAGGCACATACAGAAATAGACATATGCAGAGAGGCTAAGGAATCACAAATGAAGATGAGTGGCTGATGTGCTGAACATTAATCTGTGCAAACAACACAAACAAAAATAATGAAATGACGGGTTGACACATGCAACATCAATGCCTTCCCATGTGGAACAAGCAAAAGACTGGCACAGCTCCCACCTTCTTGGAGGCTCTGAATGGTGTGGACTCGAAGAGGTCATCCTCGTAGCCCTCATTGCAGTGCTCCACGTAGTCCCGCAGCTGCTGCTTTCGTTTCAGGGTGCCCACCCCTCCCAGCCGGTTCTTGCCAGTCTTGGACCCTGCAGCCTCATCAGAGAAGGCCTCCGCCCCTTGACCTGCAGACAGGAAGACAAGGCACTCAGGCAGACAGGAAGACAAGGCACTCAGGCAGACGCACGACTGCACCCACTACTTAGACCCGTCAGCTGTCAAAACGACTATTTCTTGTTTTGTGTGTGTGTGTGTGTGTTTGTGGGTATGTGTGTGTCTGTATGTGTGTGTGTGTGTGTTTGTGTTTGTGGGTATGTGTGTGTCTGTATGTGTGTGTGTGTGTGTGAGTGTAATAGAAAGTGCTGTAGAATTGTCAATCTCATCAGTGCCATTCAGTATTTATGTATATTTTAACCAATCCCGTACACATTTTGCAACAATTCTAATGCAAGTTACTGAACTAAGTAAAGCATATTTTTCACAATAAAATTAAAAATAACAAAAATCAAAACAAAAGCAATTGAACAAAAACCTGGTTACAAATACCAAACTGACACATGTGCCTTTACACACATCCTATCTGTCTATGTAGTTCTATTGTCAGCTTCAAGTAGGGAAGCAAGGATTCCACTGTCCTCCTCACGAGAGAGAGAGAGAGAGAGAGAGAGGAGAGAGAGAGAGAGAGAGAGAGAGAGAGAGAGGAGAGAGAGAGAGAGAGAGAGAGAGAGAGAGAGAGAGCACAACAAATTTACAGTTTCCCTATGGTCTTATTCTCCCTTTGACTTTTGAAACCTTCCATACATTTCACTTCTCATGACAATGATGGAACAAATGAAAGAAGTGTTATGGTCTTTCAACCTTTGTAGGCTATGTAAGGCCACTGACTACAAAACCACTAGAGCTGGTTAAAAAAGGAGCAAGTCAGGTCTCATTTTCCCTAGTGATTCGCCTTTCACACATCTTGCAAGGGGATGCTGAGGGCCGAGGGGAAATTCTCATGACAAACCAAGTGACTTCAACAGTGGGCCCCATCACATGCCCAGTGTGGGTGATCTCACTATGGCAGTGAGTGAGTGAAGAATGAGCGCCACACCTGGCTTTTTGTTCTTCTTCTTGGGCTTGGGCTGCTTTTTCTGCCTGGGCTTCTTCAGCCGTGTGAAGTCCTGGAAGTAGTATGCCTGGCACTCATCCTGGGAGTGCGTGCCCACCATGTCAGCCACCTTGGACCAGTACTGCCTGTCGTCTGGTTCGTACTCACTCAGGGCGCTGCAACACATACACAGGTAGGCAGGCATTAGGTAAGTAGGTAGGTAGGCAGGCATGCAGGCAGATATGTAGGCAGATAGGTAGGTACATGTGGGTGGTTGGGTAGGTAGGTTAAGTAGATGTCAGTAGTTAGGTGGGTAGGTAGGCAGACAGGCAAACAGGTAGCTAGTAAGTAGGTTGTTAGGTAGGTAGATAGGCAGGCTGGCAAGAAGGTAGGTAGGTGGATAGGCAGGTATGTAGATAGGTGAGTATGTAAATAGGTGAGTAGGTAGGCAGGCAGGTTGATAGGTGAGTAGGTAGGTAGGTGGGTGAGTACGTGGGTGGGTAATAGGAGGTAGGTAGGTGATATGTAAGAAGGTAGGTGGTAGGTGATAGGTAGGTACATACAGGTAGGCTGGCAGGAAGGTAGACAAGTCAGTAGACAGTTAGGCAGGTTTAGCAGATAAATCTGGCCAGCTTGCTGGCTGGAGGAAGGCAGGTAGGCAAGTGAGGAGGTAGGTACAAGGTTGGCAGGTATGTAAGCAGCCTTTTAGACAGGCAGGTAGGTGTGTGGGTAGGCAAGTACAAGGGGGTAGGTGGGTAGATAGATGAGTATTTGGATATATAGCAAGATACGTAGTTAAATAGGTGGGAAGGTGGAGCGGCAGGCAGATAGCAGAATGTATAGCTGAGGAATAAGATGGAGAGAGAACAGGAGGCTGGAGGTTGGAAGGGATGAATGGATTGACAGATTTGTTGTCTCAAGCAAAAAGATGCTTGCAAATGGTACACTCACATAATGAGTATCCCCAAAATTACATCAAAACAATTCTTGCATCTTAACAGTTGCATTACTGCACACATATCCCCCAAAAAGGCACTAGACTCCAGATGGTAAACTGGGCTGTGCCTCTATTCAGCAACATCCATTCTTTCAGCCATAACTGAATGTAAATTTATGCTTACATATAGCCAAAAAATGTGTGTGTCCCGTTTACTTCAAGGAATAAAGTATACTGCTTACCGATAGAGTGTTTTGACTTCCTCCTCAGTCCACAATACACCTTCCTCTTCCTCATCAGAGACAGACAGTCGAGTCTTTTTCTTGGACTTTGGCTTTTGGGGCTCTGACACGTCTGTTTCATTCTCCATGTCCACTGCATTGCTCAGATTCAATCTTCTCCTCCTTTGCTTTCTCTCCTTGTTTCCTTTCTCCTTGTCTTTCTCTTCCTTGTCCTCTTCTCTGCCCGCTTCTGTACTCTGAGCAACTTGGTTCTTTGGGGGCCTCCCTCTGCGTTTCAGCTTTTTGGGCTCTGACACGTCTGTTATCATTCTCCATGTCCACTGCATTGCTCAGATTCAATCTTCTCTTCCTTTGCTTTCTCTCCTTGTTTCCTTTCTCCTTGTCTTTCTCTTCCTTGTCCTCTTCTCTGCCCGCTTCTGTACTCTGAGCAACTTGGTTCTTTGGGGGCCTCCCTCTGCGTTTCAGCCTTTTGGGCTCCGACACGACTGTTTGGATCTCCATTTCTCTGGCATTGCTCATATTCAATTGTCTCTTCCTTTGCTTTATCTCCTTGTCATTCTCCTTGTCATTCTCCTTCTTACCCTTTTGGGAAGGTTTTGGCTGGAATGCGGTAGGGGGGTTTCCATGTTGGTGTTCACCTCTTCCTCTTCCCCTCCCTCTTCCTCTACCTCTGTTGCTGATGACTGTAAAATCAGGGTCTATGTCAGAGTCATCAGTAGTGGTGATGTCATATACGTCTGGATTATCACTGATCTCATCATCCTCGCTCTTCTGCAGCTGTCTTCCCCTCCTTTTCTCTGGCTGGGTCCTCTTTTCTGTCGGCACAGGGGTGGAATCAGAGTCCAAAGAGCTGTCTTGGATGAGGACAAGGCTGGCACCAGCAGTGGACTGGTCACCTTGTTGACCTCTGCTGTTTTTGACTGTGGCTTCAGGATCCTTCTTGTCCTGCTTCTTAGCAGGGCTGGTGGAAAGGTCAGGGGGAGTAATGCTTGAATTTTTCAGTTTCTCTGTGAGAGACATGTGGTGGTCTGGGCCGGTTTGTTCAGGCAATCTCTGACCCCTCCTGTCATAGGGGACCTTGCCCTTTATCATGTGTCCTTGAGAAGGTTGAGGCCGACCTGGGGTTGAGGTCGCTGAAACCTGGGGGCTGTAGCATGTTGCCCTCTTCTCCCTAGACTGCATTCTCTGTCTCCTGGATTGATTGATGACCTCCATGACCTCTGCCTGAAGGTCAAGGGTCACATCAGAGGAGGAGACAGAGGGAGTTGTAAGGCTGGCAGGAACTTCTTCATTGGTCTTTCTGCCATGCTGTACTCTCCCCTTTCTGGATGGATCGATGACCTTTGAAGCTTCTGTTTGACGGTGATGGGTCACCCCAGACGTGGAGGCTGCAGGAGTCCTTGGAGTGGAGAGGTCTTCCTCACTGGTTGTCTCCTCAGGCTGCAACCTCTGCTTACTGGGTCGTCTGATGACCTCCATGCCCTTTGCCTGAAGGTCATAGGTCTTGTCTGTGGCTGAAGCCTTTTCTCCACCAGTGTTGACTTTTACCTTCTCCCTTTTGGACTGCAACCTCATCACAGGAGGTTTCTTGACTCCTTTCCTCTGAGGGTCACGGTTCACACCCAAACCTGATGGCATCTTAAGACTGGCTTTGACTTTTTCCTTGGCGTTCACTTTGGGCTGTGGCCTCCTCTCATTGGGCTGCTTGAAGATCTTTGTGTTCTCTGCTGTTCGGTCAAGGTGCCCCTCAGAGGTTTTGGATGGCTGCAACTGCCCAGATGTTGACAGCATCCAGTTCTGCAGGAAGGAAAATACAAAAAGTTCATCTCTGCCAATTCTCCTTGAGAAAAGAGCATCAGTATCAACATGATATGAGCCATGTTTACTAATTTTATGAAGCTTTTTTATATTAATGTGCAAGGAAGGCTGAAAAGGCATAATAAAAATGGACTATTCTTCCGTTCATATTCATAAATATCAGGCTTAAAAAAATGTCAAATTTGCTCAGTATTGCATAACAGACTGGCATGACACTTATTATCTCCCTTGTGCCTTCTTACAAAAGATGACATGCCTTTCCCAGTATGACACTTCAAACCTATGGGGTGAACACAAACTACAAAAAGGGAAAGGATGTCAAACTGATGGCAGTCATCAGGAAACCAAAGTTAAGCACAGGCATTCTGGCAGCATAGCCTGGAGGGGACTGCTGCCTTTGGGACACACATGGGGCCATGTGCTCGGGAGACCTGGGGGGAACGCTCCATAGCAAACTTGGACAAGAAAATCCGCTTTGATGATTGTGATGATGGTGATGGTGATGATGATGCTGCTGTTGATATTGTATTTCATATCGTTGCTTATATTGATGAAGACGACGACGATGATGATGATGATGATGATGATGATGATGCAGCTGCTGCTGAAAACGATGTTGAAGTCTTTGTTGTTATTTTGTTGTTGATGATGATGATGATGATGATGATGATGATGATGATGATGATGATGATGATGATGATGATAACGATGATGATGATGATGATGATGATGATGATGATGATGATGATGATGATGATGATGATCACCTTCCTCCACCTTCATTTACACAATTCTCCAATTGTTCTTGTTTTCTTGTCTAGGGGTATCACAAGTGGAGGGGGGATAATTAATTCACTCACTCACTCTCTCACTGCTGGCATGACATGACACAATGTTCATTAGGATTTTTAAAAATGCAACTGAATCATGAATAAAGATCAATTTCAAGGCAAATGAATAAGATATGTCAATCAATTTTATCAGTCTACCCTCTGACTGAAACGTAGAGGATTGCTTCCTCTGAACCTACAACGAACTTGACCCCAAAATTAGTCACGAGTTTTCAAGCAGATGGGAGATGCTGTTCTTCACTGACGAACTTTTGCCCAAAGAACACTGTCCACTCAGACCAACACACACTCTCTCTCTCAAGGCTACACTTTGGAAGGAGAGGTTAGAAAGGCCATAGACACTTGTGGTGTATCCACACACAACATGACACCAAATACCTATGTCGATCCAGACTTGCACACTCAGCCAGCGGTCCGCACAAACTGAGGGAAAATTCTCCATACGACGAAAAAGGGCCTCCAGATCCAGCGAAACTTGTTCTTTCATTCAAGGAAGGATACTGTTCTTAATACAGCAGTTCAGATGGTCAGGGGAGAGGACTTGAAGGATTTCTTTAACGTGTCCCACTGCAACACGGAGCGGCTTCCAACCCACGTCTCTTCACGACGCTATTCTTGCTGCACACTGGTTTAACTTTCAAATGCCTCTGGCCAGGGAAGCGTTACACAGTGCACATGTGACTACCCCCCAACCAATCAAACCATCACTGCCTCCTGGTGGTATCAGTTTGTCCCTGCCAAACCTCGCATTTCAAACCACACAGAAAATAGGACCAAGGTCAGGCTGCAATTTACGCCAAAACTTCGCATTTCAAACCACACAGAAACTAGGAAAAAGGTTGGGCCGCAATTCCCGCCAAACCTCGCATTTCGAACAACACAAAAAATAGGACAAGGGTCAGACCGTCATTCCCGCCAAACCTCGCATTTCATATAACATAGGGAATAGGACAAAGGGTCGGACCGTAACAATGATGATGATGATGATGATGATGATGATGATGATGATGATGATGCTGCTGCTGCTGCTGCTGCTGCTCACCCCTTTCTGGTAGTTCTCATGAAGGCGTTTGAAGCTTTCTGGTGTACTGTAATGGACCTCAAAAGAGTTGGTTTCTGGGTTGAGGACCATTTGCTGGCCTGCATACCACGCCAGACGTGGCTTCACGTATCGGCCACTCCGAGTCTGTGGAATCTTCTGTGGATCCAATGTCTGGCCCGTAGGAGTCCTAAGCACGTCTGTGGAGAAACCATCATCAATGCTACATTCATAGCACAATATCCCTCTACAGATGTGGCTAGCATGCACTGTTGATTGCAATCTCATTCATCAGTTTATTTGAAAGAATTTGGATTGCTCGATATAGCAAAATTATTGCCTTTTATTCACTCTGACATCACGAAATTAAAGACTGGCCCAAAAATTTGGGCAGCAACTTTTTCCAAAGAGTATTTTTTCACAGTTCCCCACATGCACTCTGTCACAGCACAGATGGGGTGAGAACGCCTGATTGCAACATGCAAATATACATGACAAGACATAAATAGGTTAGTTAGGCAGTAATGCTGCATACATGTCGATGATGCACTGTTTATTTTCCTTTTCAAACTAGAGATTCTAATTATCCTTGCCAAATGCAAATCGTGAACATTTCTGCAAGACTACTATTCAGTGAAAAAGGAAATTTGGTGAAAATGCCTTCGCTTCTCTTTTCTTTCCACCCTAAATCCTCTCCACAGCTGCCGTGGCCAGATCACCAACTAAAGAAATGGTGTATGTCAAAATCAACAACAACACACAAACAGTACACAAACACAACCAAACACACACACACAACCACACACACATACACAACCAAACACACACATACACACACTACTGAACACCCCCCCATACCCACCCCTCTTCCAACACACTCACACACACAAACATGTGACCACACACACACACACACACACACACAAACATGTGCACACACACACACACACACACACCAAACACACACACACACACACAAACACGTGCACACACACACACACACACTCACTCACACACACAAACACGCACAACACACACACACACACACACACACAAACATGTGCACACACACACACACACACACACAAACACGTGCACACACACATACACACACACAAACATGTGCACACACACAAACACATGCACACACACACACACACAAACATGTGCACACACAAACTCACACACACACACAAACACGCACAACACACACACACACACACACACACACACACAAACACGTGCGCACACACACACAAACACATGCTCACACACACACACACACACACACACACACACACAAACATGTGCACACACACACACAAACACGTGCACACACACACACACACACAAACATGTGCACACACAAACTCACTCACACACACACACACACACACCGAGCTGGTCTCACCTCCTTTGATGACTGGGGTGCTCTGGTTGACTGGACTTGAGAGTACGAGTGTCTTTGCTTGTTTCCTTCAAGGGAAAAAGATGAATAATAAAATTATCAAATTGTTCTATTTGAAGTTGTTTCAGAACAGTATTACACATCTAACATCACACCTACAAGTCTCTAAGCAACTGAACAAGTTGTACCTCCTTGATGTCTTCAAGTTGTCACCACAAGTCTCAGTCATGGACTACTTCAACAGTAGCAGACAGCAGAAGCCACTTGGTGCCGCACACGCATCTAAGTCCCGTGCGAACCCCGGTGCTGATTGGTTGCGAGACGTTACTCGTTCAGTGCAGTTTTCTGTTGATTGGCTACCTATAAATAGGACCCAATGTATCCCAGTGTTTTGTTTAGATACTGACCTATTTCTATATGAGACTGTAGACGGAGACATATTCCTCACAAAAACTAATTCTCTTGCAAACTGTGGGAATGGAGAACTGTTTCATCCAAAATTTCCACGGCACAGAATTTCTCAACAGCCAATCTGCAATAACAAAGCAGTGCATAACTGAGCTACATGATAGTATCATCAAAAACATCTTTGGTATCATATCGCTGAGACAACCAATCAGCTCCCAGCTTCACACAGGATGTCATCATGGTCCAGCCCAAGCCAGCTGATGCTACCCTCACTTTTTCAATATAATTATTCCTACAGCTGTATCAAGATCATAAACCTTTTGCAATGGTACGGCCGGCAAAACACAGATTCGTGAGGAACATAACAGTATAAAAATAAACATTACATCATATGTCAGTGTCCAAGTGAAAACATGGCTGAAGGGACTGGAACAGTTTTTGAGAAGATACCAGGGAGCCATAATATTTATTAGGGGCTCTGTAGCCGAGCAGATAGAGTGTTTGCCCTGCAGTCTTTTGCAGTTAATGGGTGCGGTGTTCAAAGCTACACAGATCCTAGAGCCGCATCCTTGGGCAAGGTGCTTCACCCACATTGCCCCTCCTAACTAGGAATAAAATCAGTCACTGGGCGCTGCACAGCAGCGGTGACGGGGGGTGAAATTCCTCCTAGAGAATTTCCTCAAAAAGGACACAATTAAAGATTATCATTACTTCTATAGGTTTACACTATGTACTTCTAATACTTTACACTAAAGTAAAATATCAATCATATGTGCTATGAATGTGATGATTTCTCTGGAATTTGTATTAAAAACTAAGCAACTTTGTGGTTGAAAAAGATGATTTTGTGATTTGTGACATTTCAGTCATGGTTTCCCTTGGACACTTGCATTTCAGCACATGATGAGATACTACTCTACTGGATCATGCTAACACTCAAATTCAATGACATCAGACTATCTGGAGTTCATCTCTCAAGAGCACATTCATTTAATGCCTCATAAAGGCAACAAACAAACAAAAAACACTGACTTTGGAGTGCAGGTGAAGTGCTTCCTGATGACTTCCTTCCAGTTCAGTGGAAAGCCATTCTGGAAAGCAGTGATGACTGCCTTCGAAAAACCTGCAAAGCAAACCCACTGCATCAAACACAACATAATTAGAATTGTGTCTCTTTAAAATGGATCATCAACATTTTTTGTTCGTATTTCAGAGTTGCTAATACAAAGCTGGAAATCCTGTTTGAGACAGAAAAGGTTTTGGACCTCATGCAGGGAATTTTTTTAATTTATCACAGACATTTGTAAACATAGCTGCCATTGAACATTTCATGCTTGGTGAGCAAACAAAAAAACCCTAAGTAAGAAAAGTAGTCCTAGAAATTATAACTACATTTAACATTAAGTACATTGATAATATCAAAAGAGGAAGACTATGCCGAAATCTGGGGAAAAACTAGTGAAAGTGATAAAAAATATAATGAAGGGGGAACTATGCAGCAACGTAAATTTTCCCTTGCAACTAAACTTCCCTCCCCAACACACACTGAATCCGCTTTCATGAGAACCCCTGTCCACTCGCTGACAAGCAATTTCATTGTCTTGCACACTGCACTCTTTACCTTGTACAACTTCTTTCAATGACATTTCTGATTCAACGAAGTTTTTCACAATTTGTGGAGAGAGTTGGGGGCCATAATCTGCATAACAGTAGAGTGAAGAGTCTGAGACTGACCCGATATCTCTGCTTCCTCTACATTTCCGATTCAACCAAGTTTTTCACAATTTGTGGAGAGAGTAGGGGGCCATAGTCTGCATAACAGTTGAGTGAAGAGTCTGAGACTGACCCGATATCTCTGCTTCCTCTACATTGATGGGGCCCTCCAGCTGGTAGCAGGATCCTGACAGAGTCAGGAGCTTCCCCCCTGACAGGCGCTCTGTGATGGCGGAGCTGTGCCAGAAATCCTTGTGGTCACTGTGGAGACAGAAAGGGCAGGAACACTTCAGTGTCAGTGGGCCAGTGGCATATGCTCTTTGTTCCTTCAGACTTTCGTTGATGATATCCATAATGATAGCTTAATTATAAGACCACAAATGCTGTGGATTGATTCGATATTGATAACAAGGCGAACATTTGTGACCATGTATGAGGAACAGTTTTTGAGTCAAACTAAAGCTTAGAAAAGTCACCAGTGCACTATATTATGTAATTGCTTTCCTGAACTTAACATTACTGTAAAAAAAGAAAGGTTTCTGCTACAAACAGGTTTTTTCTGGAATATGCATGAATGAATTATAAATATTGTGGTTGAAATATCTCATTTTGTAATTTTCCTGACTTTAAATGCCTATTTTCTCATGTATAGTCACATTCACAAACCATAAAATCATATCTGACAAGTATATAATATCTTTAAATTCTGTCTATCCATTTGCACCACAGACAGCACCATGTGGAATTATTTTCATTCAAGCACTAATTCCACATTATATAACACTTCTTGGCTTCCCATTAGTTCCAGATGTTAACTTGAATTTGAAATGAAACTTATTTCACCCACTATAACTAGGTACCTTAAGGAGTTTTAAGGATTTATTCTTTACACCTTCCACCATTCAACAGTTACTCCTTTCAAAATACATAAATAAACCCTCCATAACTGATTTATTCAAAAGACAGTATACATTCATTGAAAGAATTACCAAAATATTAATGGAATAACAAACAAATAAACTAAATCCAAAACCCAAACAACTGACCAACCAACCCAAACCAACCAACCAACCCTAATCAAACAACCAACCAACCAATCAACCAACCAAAAACCTCAATACACAGTCTTCAACAAGTTATGGTTCACACTTTTTCCTTCAATGGTTTGCAGAAGTAAAATAGAAATATGGGTGATCATTAGATAAGAACTGAGGGATGCTACAGCACACAGTACATGTGTTTTGTCACTATCTCTTTAACATAGCAAGAAGTATTGGACAAAGAGTAGGCACAAACAAATTCTCTCTCTCTCTCTCTCTCTCTCTCTCTCTCTCTCTCTCTCTCTCTCTCTCTCTCTCTCTCTCTCTCTCTCTCTCTCTTTCTCTCTCTCTCTCACACACACACACACACACCATACACACACACACACACCATACACACAGAGCTTCCTCACCGCAACTTGCCCTCCACACATATTTCCAGCTCCTTGCGCAGGGGTCTGAGGGTCCAGTCTTGAAGGACCTTGACAATCTTCTTCGAGGCAGCCTTTCCGTTCTGCCTTCTGCTGTCCATTTCAGTCCCTGCTTTTCTGGGCTCATCCTGGCCAGTCTGGTCTGTTGTCTCTTTCTCAGCGACCATATTGTCTGGGGGTTGCTCTGCCGTCCTGGTGGTCGTGACCTTCCTTGACTTATGACTTCTCTCCACGGCACCAGCCCCTGTTTTCTTTGGGTGAACAGTCTCTACACTTTTCACAGACTCCACCACCAAGTCTTCCTCCTCCTCAGATTGGCTGGGTTCAGACTCAGCTCTACCCGAGTCCTCTTCAACTGGTGCGAGCTTGATTTTGCCCACTCGTCCTCTCCGTCCTTGTCTTCCTGGAAGTGACTTGACCTTTTCTGCTTGAGTGTCTTCTTGCGTAGGCCTTGGTTGAACTGTGTTTCCTTGGTTATCCTCTTCCGCCTTCTTGGTCTTCTCAGTAGATGGGTCTGTCACCAGGCTGGATGAGGTTGGACTAGCATGGTCAACAACAGAGGGAGGAACGGGATGAACTAAAGCTCGTACAATCAGTGAGTGTGGCCCAGATTTTATCACATCAGGATTGTCATCCTCTACAAGCCCAGGAATGAAAACCTTGCTCCAGAGGGCACAGGATCGAGTCCTTCTCTGAGTCAGTTGACTCTCATCTTCATCCTCTGAGTCTGAGCTGGATGACAGTGCATCTGCTTCGACTCCAGCTGGTGAGTTGAGGACATCATCAAATACATTCCTGGTACCGCGAGGCTTTCTTCTCATCAGGCTCACTTCATCTTCAGATGGAGGGGAAGACACCTGCTCTTGAGAGAGCACCTGTGACAAGATGGCAGGCAGAGGATCTCCACCCGTGTCCTCTGAGCCATCTTCTGGGGCCATAGACTTGCTTGAAGAGCGGAGCCTCTTCTGGACTTCAGCATGTTCGGAATTCTGAGGAAAGGACAGGACTGGAATTCTCTCTTCTCCAACAGTGGTTTCAGCAGTGTCACCAAATCTTCTTGGCATATCCGATTCATTTGCCAATGGATCCTCCAGCCTTCTGTGCCTACTGGCTGTGTCAAGTGAGCTGTTGAGAAAGCGAAAGAAAATTTAAACAAGAAGGGCAAAGCCCATACGACTCACATGCTTGACCTTGACCTTTATATGACCTTGACCTTCAGGTGACCTTCAAGGTCAAGGTCAAACAACTAAACCTACCAATGACATCATACACTAAGAAATGCTTTACACATTTTTCCTACCAAAATACATGTGACCTTGACCCAAGGTCAAGGTCATCCAAGGTCATGCAACACAAAGCTGTTAATTCAAGACATAGGAAGCACAATGGTGCTTATTGGCACTTTCTACCATGAGATATAGTCACTTTTAGTGGTTCACTACCCCATTTTGGTCACATTTCATAAGGGTCAAAGTGACCTTGACCTTGATGATATGTGACCAAATGTGTCTCATGATGAAAGTATAACATGTGCCCCACATAATTATTAAGTTTGAAACAGTTATCTTCCATAGTTCAGGGTCAAGGTCACTTCAAAATATGTATACAATCCAACTTTGAAGAGCTCCTGTGACCTTGACCTTGAAGCAAGGTCAACCAAACTGGTATCAAAAGATAGGGCTTGCTTTGACCTATATACCACTTGTAGCTAAGGTCGCCATTCTCAATAACGTGGGAGAAAATTGGGAAAATGTGAAAAATGACTGTTTTTGAGACCACATTTATGGCTCCTGTGACCTTGACCTTGAAGCAAGGTCAAGTCACTATGTATGTTTTTTGAGGCCTTGTCATCATACACCATCATGCCACATTTGGTGTTGATAGACTTAATAGTCTCCGAGAAAAATCCAACGTTTAAGTTTTTTACGCCCGGACGGACGGACGCCTGGACGGACGGACGGACGGACGGATGGACGACACGGCTCAGTACATAGACTCACTTTTGCTTCGCATGTGAGTCAAAAAATTTGGAAAAGAACACACACACACACACACGCACATACACACACACACACACACACTAAAAAGGAAGATGGAAGGAATTCATACTTAAGATTTTTATAATTGGCCTTACGTTTCACACATGTGTACATCATGCTAAGCAATAAATTTCCAAAGCGATCAAAGATAGATTTTTCCAACAAAAAAATCCAAACCTGTGGTTTTTATAGTCCTTGAAAAAGTCACGGACTGCTTTCTTCCAGTGAAATGGAAACCCATCTTTGAAGATATCCACTAGTTTCTGGGAGCATCCTGCAGCACAAAGGGGAAAATGAAGATTTCCTTAACCTTGCTCAAGAGCCACAACATTCAGAAATGGAAAAAAAAACAACTGTAAAAGCATATACATGTAAAAGAAACAGAAAGTTTACAAAAATATACTAATAAATCTGAATGCCTCAGAAATATGATAGCAAATACATATATTTTCTGTTGAATCATTACACATACTTTCCATAGTTTTGTCAGTAGAAATGCTTAAGTATATGATGATGCATGGAACGTAATAAATGATATGTATACAGGAAATTGTCATAAAGGGTCAGCTGGGGGACCTAAACTTCTTTTCTTCCTTCTTTTTTTTATAGAAGAGGCCAGATTGAACATAATTTAAACCAAGCTTTCTTTCACTGAAAAGCTCATAACTGAAGTAGTGGATCCCCAAGTGTTCATTGCACAGGTAAGAAAGAACAGCATGCAATTCATTGTTGACCAACAATTTTTGTCTATTCTTTTCTCTCTTTGAATGATAAAAAAAAGGTTTAGGGTTGGCAGAAGAAAAAAACTAGGGTCAGTCGGGTTACTATAACTACTATGTGTGTGTGTGTGTTACACTCTGGCCCAACAACTGTTCTGATTGTTGTCTGAATTACCAACACCATCTGCAGCAGCAGCAGCAGCACTGTCAACAGTACCTGCGTCCAAAGCATCCTGCTCACAGAGGGATCCAATGATGGTGTAGCAGCTTCCAGTGACTGTCTCCACCAGTTCCCTACTCAGTCGATTCACTATTAGTCCAGTCCGCCAGTACTTAGCATGAGATGGCCTGAAACAGATAATGAGATCTCAAATAAAGATAACAAGAAGGGCAAAGCCCATACGACTCACATGATTGACCTTGACCTTTCCATGACCTTGACCTTCAGGTGACCTTCAAGGTCAAGGTCAACAACTAAACCTAGCAATGGCAGCATACACTAAGAAATGCTTTACACTTTTTTCCTACCAAAATACATGTGACCTTGACCCAAGGTCAAGGTCATCCAAGGTCATGCAACACAAAGCTGTTAATTCAAGACATAGGAAGCACAATGGTGCTTATTGACACTTTCTACCATGAGATATGGTCACTTTTAGTGGTTCACTACCCCATTTTGGTCACATTTCATAAGGGACAAAGTGACCTTGACCTTGATGATATGTGACCAAATGTGTCTCATGATGAAAGTATAACATGTGTACTACAATGTTATGAAGTTTGGAAGAGTTATCTTCCATAGTTCAGGGTCAAGGTCACTTCAAAATATGTATACAATCCAACTTTAAAGACCTCCTGTGACCTTGACCTTGAAGCAATGTCAAGTCACTATGTATGTTTTATGATGCCTTGTCATCCTAATTGGGTGTTGATCAACTTAATAGTCTCCGAGAAAAATCCAACGTTAAAATTTTTTACGGATGACAGGACGCCCGGACCCCCGGACGGCCAGGCGCGCCACCCGGACGGACGACACGAGTGACCTAGTATGAAAGTATAACATGTGTACTACAATGTTATGAAGTTTGGAAAAGTTATCTTACATAGTTCAGGGTCAAGGTCACTTCAAAATATGTATACAATCCAACTTTAAAGAGCTCCTGTGACAAGGTCAATCAAACTGGTATCAAAAGATAGGGATTACTTTGCCCTATACACCATATATGTAGGTCAGGTATCCAATCTCAAAAACTTCAGAGAAAATTGAGAAAATGTGAAAAATTGCTGTTTTTTAGACAACATTTACAGCCCCTGCGACCTTGACCTTGAAGCAAGGTCAAGTCACTGTGCATGTATTTTGACGCCTCGTCATTATACACCATCATGCCAAATTGGGTGTTAATAGTCTCCGAGAAAAATCCAACGTTAAAGTTTTTTACGGACGACACCACGCCCGGACGGACGAAACGGGTGAGTACATAGACTCACTTTTGCTTCGCATGTGAGTAAAAAATAAACTGCAGGGTTCATGTGGTAAATTTTAAATGCTTAACAAAAAAAAATGCAGCTAATATAAATTTTACCATCTTTTAGAAACCTCTACGTATACTAGAAAACATCAAAACATGCATGCATGCATGTGTACACATAGTGACATACACACACACACACACACACACTGAATGCAAAGACAAAACCATGCACAACCATGCATTGACTGAAAGTGAATAAATGACAAGCAACCGATAATTGTTCTTTCTTGTTCTTTCACACACACTCAACATAACATTCACGTTAACAGAAATGGTAACCAAAAAACGGGGTCGGTGGGCAAGTCTGAACTTTTTTCTTATCTTCTTTCCTTTTTAGAGGAGGCCATATTGAACATAAACCAAACTTCCTTCAGAGAAAATGTTTTCTTTTTAACTTAAATAGTGAATTCCCCGAGAGCTCATAGGGCAGGGAAGGTGTGACACCATGCAGGTCATTGTTTACCAACAAATACTTTTTTTCTTTATTAAAAAAAGATTAGGGTTGGCAGAAAAAACAGGGTTGGTCAGGTTACCATAACCACAACTTTTTCTCTTTTTCCCAAAAAATGAATGAGAAAGTCATTAAAGCATAAGTGATACCATTACTTACGACTTCTTCCCCTCCAGGTATATTCCTTCTTTTGGGGGGAAAGGGATGACAATCCACTCATGCAGAGGTTGAGCAGGCCTCATCTTCTTTGACACCTTTTTTTTCTCCCTGTCCTGGCAGTCAACACTTTGATTTCTGTGATCCCGTCGAGTTCTCCCCTTCAAGCTTTGCCCATTATCTTCTCCTGCAGCAGGCAGATCTGTTTTGCTAGTCTGATCCTGTGCCTCTTTCTCTCGACACCTAGTCCGCACGCTGACTCCAGAGTTTCCCTGGTTGTTTCGTCCCCCTGGGACAGGTGGGGGCAGGGCAGTGGGCTCAGGTTCAAACGCACGAGATGCTGTAGCTGCCTTGGCGGCTGATTGATCGGTTCCTGAAGGCTTTTGGGACTTTCCTCTCCTGCCTGGTCTGTTGGCCATCTCTCTGGATTTCACACTGGCTAGACTCGTTGTAAAAGTTTTGGCTTTCCCACTCACATATTTAGCACTCCAGGGTGAGGACTGTCCAATGCTGCCTGAGGAGAGCTCTTGCTTACGAGGCCTTCCTCTCCCTCTCGTCACTGGTCCATTCTCGGGCACGGCAGGTTGCTTTCTTTGTATTCTCATTCTTTTCAAAGGCGCTGGGAGTTCACTGCTGACAGTTTCTGTCACCTTGGACATCTGGTTTTCAATGTTCCTACCCTGGTCTGGAGTTGAGCTTCTCATCCATCTTTTTCTATAAGGTGACACAGTGGGTCCCTGCTCCATGGCTGGGACTCTTCCCTCCATGCCATTTAAATGGTCTGTGGCTTCTTGACTGGACGTCCACTCTGACTCCTGCTGAGCTGCACTATTCTTTGCCGGCCCTTTTCTTGACCTTCCTCCCCTCACCACTGGAGCTGAGGACTCAATCCTGCCAGATGTAGTCGTTTCCTGGAGTCTGGCACTTCCCTTGCTCTCCCCTTGGTCTCCTGATGACCTCTTGGGCATCTGAGGAATTTGGTTTCTTGGACCATTAGGAGGGAAAAAGGAGTCATCTTCTACTGAGGGTATTATTCCTGTCTGCTGTCCTCTCAGTCTCCTTTCAGGCTGACCATTTGAAGAAGCCCTTTTATCAGCAGTTGCTTTACTGGCTTGCTTCTGTGACTCTGTATTGGAACTTTCATATCTGGCATCAAGTTTTCTGGGCTCACCAGTAAATGGTTTTTTTGAGGTGGAATGTATTTTCCCAGGTCTTGACCTACGATTTTTCTGACTCTGGCTCCTGCTGGCAGCTTTGGTTTTCTCCTTCTGCTGCTGTCGCTTCAATGCCTTGATTGTTAAAACACTCGATCTTGTGGTCAATGGAGAGTTCATTTCTCTCACGGAACTATCTAGTCTTGGCTCAGAATTTGTATCTTGGTCTGAGTCTCCAATTTCCAGCTGCTCACCATCTGGAAGAATTTGTGGGGTCAGCTCTGGTGGACCGTCGCACCCTCTCTGCAAGCTTCTCTCCTCAAGATCACAGATTCCATTGACAAGAACAGGATGAGCTGCTGAAGATTCAAGGTGAGGAGGACTGCCTTCCTCCTCTGAGGACTCAAGAGCCTGTTTGCCATTTCTTGATGCAGACTCCTCTGTTTGGTAGGTGTCCATACGGTGCAGATCTCCGGCTCGAACAGCCTGGGAAATTTTCTGGCCTCGCCTCCCCCGTACATTGCCCTCAGTGGGCAAATCTCCATTTGCATCAGTTGCACAACTGTTCACTTGTTTTGAAGGTAGTGATACCTCAGGGTCATCTGCTTCAGAGTGTAGAGTCAGGTCACCATCAGAAAGGTCATCCACTGCTGGGAGCCCCAGGCTGTTCTGAGAGGAGAAGAGAGATGGGTCCTGCTGCTCATCTCTACTTGGAGAGCTGCCAACCTCAGGCCAGCTGCAGTTCTCTGCCTCAGTTTCCTCTGCATCTGTGGGCACTAAAAAATAAAGTGCACTGTATAACAACCACAAAAAGTTATTGATGTTCTTCAAATTAATAGATTTTTATGTTTTTATTTTGGTGCAGGGGCATAGTACAAAGAACGAATGCTAATTCATCCTGGCATGTATGTATGCACACACACACACACACACGAGGAGAGAGAGTGAGAGTGAGAGAGAGAGGGAGAGAAAGAGAGAGAGAGAGAGAGAGAGAGAGAGAGAGAGAGAGAGAGAGAGAGAGAGAGAGAGAGAGAGAGAGAGAGAGAGAGAGAGAGAGAGAGAGAACTTACAAAAGCGTCCAACAAATCAGAAAACCCTTCAGTGCAGAAATCAAACCAGCAAACCAGAAAAAAGCACCAGGTATGGGAACTTCGGAAGGAGCACTAACACCTCAACACTTACTGCCGTTTTCAGGCTGTGACACCAGGACACTGTCACTGTCAGGACTGCAAGTCACCAGGCCATTAGCACTGCCTCCATTTCTATTCTGCACCAGCTCAAGGGGAGGAACACTGGCTGAACCTTTACCTCTGCCCTGTTGACCAGCTGGGCTCATGTTCTTGAGCGCCTCAAATAGCATGGCTTGGGTGGACTTTCTCTCTGAGGAAGGTCTTCCTCTTGGAGATGACAGCAAGGATGCTGAGCCATCCAGGTCTAGAACATGTTTCTGCAACAAAAGAAGAAGCATATAACACAGAGCGAGACAGAGAGAGAGAGAGAACAAACAAATGAAGAACTTTATTGCTTAGGCCACCAGCCCATTGTATGATGAAGAATTTACATAACACAGCAATGAGAGAGAGAGAGAGAGAGAGAGAGAGAGAGAGAGAGAGAGAGAGAGAGAGAGAGAGAGAGAGAGAGAGAGAGAGAATGGGAAAGAGAGAGGGAGAGAGAGAGAGAGAGAGAGAGAGAGAGAGAGAGAGAGAGAGAGAGAGAGAATGGGAAAGAGAGAAAGAATGGGAAAGAATGGGAAAGAGAGAGAATAAAAACCGCTGGCGCTGAACCTCCAGGTTTTGGTATTAAAAAAAAAAACAACCAAAAAGAAAGAAAAAAAAAAGATCGGGTTTGAACCCGCAACTTCTCGAGAAAAGTGGGGGAAAAAAAAACAACTAAACCAAAAAAAAAAAACAGGTCGGGTTCGAACCCGCAACCTCTCGAAAAAAGAGGGGAAAAAAAAAGTTTCTGCGCGGATTCGAACCCGTTCATGCATGACCTAACAAAACAATAGTCCAACGCTCTACCAGGTGACCTATTCGGGAACTGACATGAATAAGTGTTTGTGAAGCAATTATAACATTGTTTTCCGCAAACCCCCTCGGTTCGTATTTTGCACTGTAAATTGTAGACAAATGGATGATAGTTCATGAAATTTGAGTTTTCTTGTACATTTTAGGATACTGAAGGTCTATTTCTGCCAAGTTTAATATCGATTCACTGCCATTAGGCCACGTGAACAGAACTTGGTAGTGTTGGCCTACTCTATTGCGCTGAGACAGAGTGGATGTTCTAAGAGTCGGACCGGCCGCGCGGGTGGAGACACCAATTTTGACTGTAAAACGGTATTTTTTAAAGCAAAGGTGATTTTTTTTCTGGGGAGGATCACAAAAACTATTTATGTAACTGGTGAGTGCTCGTACAGCGTGGGAGAAACGCTGCTGGCGACGGGAGTGAAGGAAAAGGCGAAATATCGCCATTCCGTCACGGGACATTTTAGGGGGGTGTTTTTGAGTTTGCGACCCCAAAAGTCACTTTCTTTTCAAACCTCGATTCTGAAAATTTTATACATTCAATCGGACCTAACTTCCAGTGAGTGTGCAAAATGTCAAGGAAATCTGTCCAGTAGTTTTTGAGATAACAGCCGTTAAGTCGGGACAGACAGACACACAGACAGATAAAGCTGTGAGGACCTCCAGTAAACCTGGAGGGATAAAGCAAACTGTTAGAAGGCACATTTATAAGATCACAGGATCAGACAAAATCTTATTAAGTTTGTAAGCTAAAGGCAGTGAATGATCTCAAACAAACATGAGGTTCCTACCCACAAATAATACCATCATTAAATGGAAACCTGTAGACTTAGCAAAGCAATGATGCTACACTAATGGTGAAGAAAGGGAGAGAAAAATGGGTAAGTGTTTAGTTATGGGAAGGCCAGTAAAATTATTTTAATCAACTTCTGAATAAGTAGGTCCCATGGCTGTTACAGATTTCATAAATGAATGAAGGATCTTTTCTTACACCCAACCCACAGGGGGTATGTCAAGTAAAAGATGAACACAGGAGCTAAATGACACAGGAAACACTACAACAATGCTACAAATGAGGCTTACCCTTGATATGGCACACAGTTCTTTAAATTCCTCCTGGTAATAGGAAGGAATGCCACCCGGTCCCGAATTGCTCATCTGAAAGCAGCCAGGACATGCAGAGACTTACAGAGCAATCCTTGGCCGTCTGCCTCCCATGATCAGCAACGTACTTAGGCAAAAAGAAAAAATGAAGGTTTTGGTAATATGGCAATGTAAAAGAGGGTCAGTAGGTCTGCCTGAACTTTTGTGAAAAATAAAAAAAATTAGAAGAGGACAGACTGAACAATTTTTTCTCTTTTGTTGAAAATGCATAAAATAAAATACAAACTTAAACAGTGGATTCCCCCGAGTGTTCATCATAGGAAAGGAAAGATGGGACAGCATGCAGTTCATTGTTTATTACTGATTTCCCACCACCACCCAAGAAAAAAAGTTTTGGGTTGGCAGAAATAAAAAGATTCCGTCAGGTTAGCATAGCTTCTTCTTGTTTTTTGGGGGTTGGGGTGGGGGGTGGGGAGGGGGGGGGGGGGGCCTTACTAGAATCTCATCATTCAAACTATAATTGATTTTGATCATGACTGTCATGCATTACTAATGATTAGTCTCTTCAACAATCACTTGATGTTCATTCAAGGGGACAAAAAAAATTAGACAAAAGTTCATTGCTAAAAATAAGGAAATTATTATGAAAATGACAATTAGCATAAAAAGAAAACAAGTGACTGACTGACTGACTGAGAGCACATGCATCCTTTACTCTCCTTCTTCATGTCCTTGACCCTATTCCTCACCCCATCCCCATGTAGATGTGATTACACCATGCAGTAGGAACTGCAATGGCTGGAATTAAACAGTTGATAAGCACCTACAGGTCATACATGTTAAACAGCATCCAAACTGATAAACATTTTACTATGCATAACCAAGGACACGTATGACCTTATCCCTACTGTTTCTTTCCAGCAGTTTGTTTCCCTGAATTGTCATCAGTTTAGCAAGCCCAGTGATGGATCTGGCAATGATGGGGGGAATGTAATATGTAATCATGCTGCTTCTGTTCTGAAGATATACAGTTCACTGCTAAAGCTATTAAAATATGCTCTGTCCATAGGACAACAAAACTGTATTTACATGACATTAACATTTTTCATTTCTGATACAATATAAACAATTTAAAATGATGAGGGCTTATGAAACTCAAACCATGAACTGAATATGAGAATGATTAAATGTTAAACACTATATGAATAGGTAAATATCGAATCTGTGGTAAGAGCAACCAAGTTATTTTGCTAACAGTCCAGTAATTATACTTTAGAATACATTTGAGGAACTGAATGTGCAGGGTGATAGTTCTTTGGCCCGTTTGGGTGTAGGCATGCTAACATTCGGGCAATCGACGGCGCATTTGGAGATCGTTGTCCAGTAAACAATCATTAGTCATTCCATGGTGTGCCATAATGCCGCATGATCACGATGTTGACAGGCAGATCAATTCAAGGCAAATGTCATTCAGCACAACTGAGTCAACAATTATGTCAGTGTGCATGCCGGTGGAAAGCCGTTGAAATAAAAAGAAAACTGAACACGAGCTGTCGCGACCACTTCCAATAACGTATATTTTCTCTGTCTGACTCACTAAATAGCACATCCACAAAATGTAACATTCTGCAAGAACCGAATACCACGCCATCTACTGTGACAATCACCACTGCAAATGAGCCTAATACATTTTTCGTAACGTAGAAACTGATTGAATGACTCGATCGTGCCCATCACCCCATGTGTATCAGTTGTTTACCTTGTCGTTTTCGATTTAACAGAGAATTCACATGGATCCTCCAATATAAATGCACTATGTTGTTATAAGCAACATGTTTTCAATCAACCTGTCATTTTTCAAATATTATCGCACAAATCTAATTTGATGTTCTTGCTCATAGATCTATCACTTGAATCTAAGCGCGCCATGTTACTACATTGTCGAAAATTCCAGCACGCGCATTCAAATGATCATTTACATCATTTTTCACAATGGGTAACGTATTTATGAAGAATCTAATATAGAACATATATACGGTGCGAATATCCATTCCTCAGAATTGCGACATAGGCCCGTATCCCCCACCTTTTACGGCTCCGAGTAGACGAAAATCATCATCGGCATGGCTCTCAAACCAGAGGAGGTCACGGAGGCCTGCAAGGAACCTGATCCAGCCACTGATGTACGGCTTTGCAATTTATGCACACACACACACACACACACACACACACACACTGGCATTGTCTTCTTTACAAATATTACATTAGTCATTACATGTAGGCTTTGTTCGATGCTCCCTGCTTACTTACTAGTTACTATGGCTTTGACGTGTCGCAGTAGTTCATGCTTGATTGATGTTGGATCGATACAGTTTTGTTCTGTAGTTTTTTTTTTACATCGAAGGGAAGTGCACGTTTATCCACTTCACGAGTTGGATTAGTTCTGTTAATTGTTATTACCGTATTAGTTGCATTTCCTTCGAAACAGTTAAACCTATCACCTTAATTGTTCCATGGGCCCTAAATTGGCTAAAATCTTAGCACAGATAGGTGACATGGTCATGGGACGGGCTTTTGTATTAATTTGATATTCGTTTGTAAGGATCAGTTGATAATCTTTTGGATTAAACAAGAAGTTTATATTGGCAAGGCTATACACTGGACGAATATTCATAGCGACTGAGGGGACATTATAGTGACTTGTGCACAAAAAACTATTGAAAATCGTATACATTTTCCCCCCCAGAAATGTTGTAGTCAGTATGAAGATATTGAGTTAAGAGGTGCACAGGCATGCTATATTCATCTTAAGTATTTTATCTATAAATTTCACAAAAGGTGATCACTAATGCCCCATACTTTCCTATAATTATTTTGGATTATCTTTCCACAATCCTGTAAATTCGATTTTGTCGTTTTAAGGTTTAGCAAAACTTCTCACGTCTGAGTTATTGTGTGGGTGTGAATGTATTTTAAATATTTTCTCATTATAACTTAGCACAAATCTGGGTCAGGCAATCTGAAAATGTTGAACCATCACATGTGTAGACAAGGGAGATAACTCTGTAAACGATCCCAGTGGAGATGGTGTCTTTGTGACCTTGAATAGGCACCAGAGATGCCAATAGTGGAGTGGAAACATATTACATCTCTAGGCCGAAGGTTTCCTCCACGCCCCCCCCCCCCCCCCCCCCCCACCCCCACCCCCAAGTGATTAGATGGATGAGGTGGCACTGTTCTGTAATTCATCCATTATGAACAAGAGCCTTCTCTATCGCCTGATGCAGTGCAATGGCTCTTGATCAGTACAGGTGTCAGGTGGTTCCCAAAGCACATGGTGTTTTCATTGGAGGTGCCATTTCAAATGTCTGCTCATGAAATAATATGGAAGAAAAACTAATAAACTGTTGTCTCTTTCATCCAGGGCTTCTTTTTCCAACAAACCATGTTCCGAATCAAGGATCCAAAGGCATCTTTGGATTTCTTCACTCGGGTGATGGGAATGAGGTAGGTGTGCAGTGGTTGAAAAGTTTTCCAGGTTTTATTCTTTAAAGCCAGACATTAAGCTCATTAGACAAAAGCATTTCAGACAGCAAATCTTAAAAATAAGAAACAAAAACCCAGCAAATATAACCAACTTAGGGTACACACCTGTTTCAAAGAGGAGGTATATTTTTCTCATTATTTTTAACAGTTTTAAAGTTATTTTCTTGTCTAATTGAGACCAATGATGAACAGTAAATGATATGTACTGTCTTGAGCAACTCTTGACCTAGATAAAATACAAAATGGCCGCTGTTTGAATGAAAAAGTAACATTTTCAATTCACTATAAGTCAAAAACCACTTGTTTTTTTTTTACAAATTTTTTTAATTCTGAATTCAATTCATTTCTTCTTCAATGAAATAACACTTTTTTTGTTTTTTGAAGTAAAATAAAAAAAATAAAAAATCACACACACACAGTATAGGATTTGCATGTAGACGATGACTTTTATTTCCAAATAAAGTAAACTAAACACCATGGATTTCTGGGAAGATCCCACAGACATCACAACTTTCATTCTTGTTGGCACGTAAAGACGTTTAACCAACAGGTGCATCAATCGATGTTCACCTATGCATTCATGCACAATCATGCACACATTCATACCAGACAAAGTGACAAGACAGGGTCGCAGCAATTTTCCTCGATCAACATAACTTTTCTCCCATCTCTCCCGCCCCTGGGATTGAACCACGGCACAGCGCCTCGCTGCAAAGCCCAACGCCTTAGCATGCTGGACCATCTACACCTCCAAATAAAGTAATCTAACTAATAAACTAATCTTGATAATCCAAAATGGCTGTTATATTCTAATGCACAATAATATACAAAACCACTCTACCAAATATCAAAGAATTGTGTTTCATATTGATGATGTTATAAGAATTTATGTTACATGTAAACACGCAAAAACCATATTTTGAGAAATAGTGAAGTAAAGTATGTTATCATTCATCATTCATTGAAAAAAAATTCTAAAAATTATGAAAAAAATTCTAAATATTCCTACACTTACTATTTTTATACAGAATAAATCATATGGCAAAGAATCAAGGCAAATACAGGAATCATGCACTGAAATCATCTGTAATGAATCTCTATTTTCAAAAATACAAAGACTAAAAATCTGATAGGCATCAGTCAGCCCTTTCCAGTCACTTTGTAGGCCTACATGCTAGTAGAATGTCTCTGAAGGGCATCCAGGTCTCTAGTCAGCCTACTCTGCCATGCCTGCTGCTTACACCTACCCTTCTACTCTTTCTTCTGCCCTCCTCTGCTGACCGTGCTGGGCAGAAGATGTCATCCGCTTTGCTTTGGCTGAAGCAGAAGTAGCAGCCTCTGCTTGCTTCAGCCTCTCTGCATCTGCAGCAGCAAGATGAGCCAGGGTGATACTGGAGGTGTCCAGCCACAGCTTGTCCATGACAGCAGTCATGCTCATGGCACCCTCATTGAAGTCACCCACAGCCCCAGCAACAGCAGCCTGCACTCTTCTCTTGCAAGCATGGCAGTACTTGGACATGACTTGGAAGTCAACAACAAGTCCAGTTAGTAGCTCAATGCATACCCCCACCCCATAGAGGCTGCTGAATCCTCTCTTCATCCAGGTGCCATCAAAGGACACAGCAATGTCCAACATTGGTGTCTGCCCCTGGTCCAGGGCTGCAGGAACATCTGGATCAGTTTCTGCATAGGCGCTTAGAATGGCAGCAGCAGCACGGTCCAGTGCCTCCTCCCCAGATTGGATCTTGGCAGCTGAAAAAAAAGAAGAAAGTAATAAATATACTATGAAAGCAATAGATGTCAAGATAATATTTCAATTATCATCCTGACATATCACAATAAACAATACTTTTGAAATATATAATAATTCACTCAATAAGCTTGGGTGATTTGACTACATGTCAGTTTCACAGCAAATAATTGCAGAAATGAGGAAAGGTAGTTCAGAATGTCAAACACATTCTCTTATGATTGCAAAGCATGGGATCTTACCTGATACTCTTTGGTCGATTCTTTGGTATGAGCTGAGGCTGATCACTGGGATCCCCATGGCTGTTGCAAACTTCTTTAGCATTGCATAGTCTCCTCCAGCAGTATGACTGAAGAGCAGCATTCTCTTGTTGACTTCATAAGTTCCATCGTCAGAATGATCTCGGGGAGATGACATGACGGAAACTTCTACTTTGCAAGTCCTGCACATCTTGACCAAGCGGCTTGCGAACCCCATGTGTCCTTCCTCACAAACTTCGATGACAAATCCCTCAGAGTCAGAGCCACATTCCGAGCAAACATCGGCTTCAGACATTGTCAGTTTATCCACATTTTCAATCACCCAGACCTGCTTCGTAGCTTCCGGATCATCCTTTCTACTAACTTCAAGCTTCCTCCGAGACGCCGAGATGGATGCCAGAGCAGGATCTGGTGCCCATGAAGTGGACTGCGGCTATTCTAACGTGGGAGATTGCCGAATGGGGCTTGAACTCGGTGATCGAGGAGACGGAGATACCGGAGCGGCGTGCTTTTTCTTCTCGATCTGTCTCTCTTTTCTAGCCTTAGCAAGATGCCTCTGCTGGCGTTTTGGCCGAGGCATTTGGAAACTATTTCGAAGCAACAAAATGACAATCAGACCAAAGTACAGCTTACTGGATCACATCAGAGCGCGTTAGTGGAGTTCGATCAAAACAATGGCGCAGCCATGTTGTTTACGTGGCGCGGGGAGTTGTGGGATAGTTTTTCGCGCCAAACACTCCATCCTGACGCTATGAATGGACAAGCAGACTAGGTCACTCGTCATGAGCTATAATTAGCAACAAACGCCTGTTACAAACTACAGATTTGCAAAGAATCGGAGAGGATGAGACGAGTTGTGTCCCTTGGAAATGAATCTCGTAAAGCAGACGTTTTCAACAGTACCAAATGTTAGGGCTTTCTGCGGCGGTAACTAAGCGTTCCAAGTCATCAAATATTGGCCTAAATCGTAGCACAAGCGTAAAAAAAGTTTTTTTGGCAATGCCTGTGTGTAAAAAACTATTTTTTTCTACCCTTTGGAAAGGTGCAATGAGCTTGAGAACCATATGGGTGAATTGTAGAGGGTTTGAGCGACCTAAAATTGACAAAAACTCAAAATCGACTGGTGACACCCAAATTGCCCTGGAAACCTGAGGTGTGTTCCCTTTTAAACTTTACTTCACCTCAAGCTGACATGTCCGTAAGTTATCAACACTACTAGAAAACCAGCAATCCTCTCTAAAATCAGTAAGCCCAAGAAGCTGAGATTTTCTTATTTTTAACATTTGATTATAACAACAGCAGCAGTAGTAGTAGTAGTAGTAGTAGTAGTAGTAGCAGTAGTAGCAGTAGTAGTAGTAGTAGTAACAACCTTTATTTCATCCATTTTTCTTTGGAGGGAATTTTCTTGGAGCATTTTACCCCTGGTCACTGCTGGGCAGGCCTAGTGACTGTTTTTACTTCTCAGTAGAAGAGGCAGTGGAGATGAAGCATCTTTCCCAAGAATGCCACTCTAGGGTCTGCACATTTTAATATGGTGCTACTACTAACCACAAGCAACAGCAGGGGAGTGCTTTAACCACTGGCTTACAGTCTCTGCTCATCCACAATATGGTTGGTCTTCTTGATTTTTGCACTGGATGGCTGGACACTTTATGGATGAACCACAATCTCCATTGTGACAAGTTCCTGTTCAGTATGTTCTGAGGCATGAAACATTTGACTTTCAAAAAAAGCACATTTGCTCAAAATATGTTGTAATTGGATGAGCACCTTCAGCATTCTTGACCATCAATGGTGATGTATTCAGTAGGTATGGCATCAGAGTTGCTCTTTTGTTCCCAAGATGGCATCAAACCACTCATTCTGTCTGATTACTGTTCACTCCCCTAATGATTGCCTTCTGGAGATTAATGCTCTCTGAATAAGAGTTCAACCAGCCCACTGGATTAGAAGCTGTCTCACCTGAGCATGTTTCTTCTTATTTCAGGCTGCTGAAGCAGCTTCACTTTCCAGAAATGAAGTTTTCTCTGTATTTCATGGGCTTTGATGATGCCAAAAACATACCAGAGGATGAGAAGGCCAAGACAGAGTACTGCTTCTCTCAAAAGGCTACCCTGGAATTGACTCAGTGAGTATTCCTCCATCTCACACAACTTCCACCTACCCACCCCAATATCACAGCTTTGTACTGTGGAGACTGGCCAAGAGTTGCCCTCGGGTGCATTGCTTAGCCTTCTACAGACCTGTTTACCTATACGATTTTGGCGTATTTTTTACGCCAAACTATTGAAAATACGACTACTACGACTTGTGTGAAAAAATACGACAATCGTGAAATCGAAAAATACAACAATCGTGAAATCAAAAGTTTTTTTCCCCATGAAGTTTTGATCCACAATTTAATTTTCCTGCGGCTGGAAGCAGTCTGTACTGTTCCAGGCTATCTTAAAATAACATTTGCAGGGAGGATACATCATGCCTCTGTTTCACTTCTCTCTCTCTCTCTCTCTCTAACTCTGTCTCTCTCTCTCTCTTTGTCTCTCTCTCTGTCTCTCTCTCTCTGTCTCTCTCTCTGTCTCTCTCTCTGTCTCTTTCTCTCTCTCTTTCTCTCTCTCTCTCTCTCTCTCTCTCTCTCTCTCTCTCTCTCTCTGTGTCTGTCTCTCTCTCTGTCTCTCTCTGTCTCTCTCTGTCTCTCTCTCTCTCTCTCTCTCTCTCTCTCTCTCTCTCTCTCTCTCTCTCTCTCTCTCTGTCACTCTCTCTCTCTGTCACTCTCTCTCTCTCACTCTCTCTCTCACTCCTCTCTCTCTCTCTCTCTCTCTCTCTCTCTCTCTCTCTCTCTCTCTCTCTCTCTCTCTCTCTCTCTCTCTCTCGTCTCTCTCCATTATGACGCTTGTAACATGATGTGTTGGGCACACTCGATCATAAGCTGAATCCGCTTTGGAGAAAACGGGAAAACAAACAAATACTGTATACAGCTGCAAAGATGTCAATAAACGTACTCCAGAAGTACCCAACAAATGAACGTTGTGGAAATTCTAGTTTAGTCCAAACGAAGCAAAGATATCCAATGGCATGTAGACACAGCACGAGCGATCACGAGCGTAGAATATGAGATTTCGGGAAATTGCAGCAGTGTTAATAAACGAGAATGATTCCCAAGCAAAAATACATAGAACAAAGAGGCCAAAATCAGTTCAGGCGCGCCGCGGGATGCCTACGTGACCAGTGTCCTCCTGTAGAGATACATAGTTTCGCTTCAACTAAACAGCCGGATTCAGCGGTCAAGGGGGAGTTAACTCTTCACTTGCATTGCCTCTTGGCATGCAAACCAAAAGCTGCATTTTTGAAATTGTCGGTCCGCGCAAAAAAATACGCACAGTTAAAAAAAAAATTGCATATCTGAACCAGTGAGTACGCTGAGGCAAAATTTGGGGTACCCAGGTCTGCTTCTAGTTGGTAAATAATTTCTCACGATGCAACCTAGGCAAGGCAGGCCACTAGGCAATGGCCAATCATCAATTGGCAAGGCGGAAGTCCCAGAGAAAATGGCTGCATCCTGGTGCAAGAGTTGGTGAAGAAGTTGCTGTTAGATGAAGTAACTTATGATTCAGAAATCACAGCAGTTTGTCACTTTATTAATATACCATGTTGACATCTTGAATGGCACGGCAGCTTTGTCAAAGAAAAGGAAGCAACCCAGGTGCACACATAGACAATTTTGTAGAAATTGTGTGCTTTGATACACTTAAATCAACTCAAGGAATATAATTCAGAGAGCAGACATGTATGGTGCACTGTTACTCTTTTATATGTCCCATGTTAAATATTGTTTGGCAATGTTTGTCCAGAATTAGCCTATATACCCGCTCCTCAAACTATACAATTAAGCACTAACAGCAAATACTTTCGTGTACATACACGTTTTTATTCTCGGACAGTGACGCGCACATTACAGGCATCGCTGTAAGCAGCAACCAAATTGGCATGGTCTCTGCCATTTTGGATCATCCCAATAGACATGACTAAGTACCTCTGAAGCCTCCTTGGCAAAGCTAGTGTCTCCTTGTGAGTCAGACTGGGAAACGTGCTCACAAGTGCTTGCAAGGTATTATAGTTAGCAATGCGTCCCAGCTGTGTATATCATTGACGTTCTGAAGCATGGATGGCATCATTTCTTGACTTCAAAATATGCCTGAGGCACTTCTTAAAAATTTGTATTTTCTTTGTTCTGTGTACTAGTAGTATTACTACACATTATGGAATTCATGTGTTTGCTCTGTTTTATTTTGCTGTCTCTTCCTACCCTTCTTAGTGGTCCGTCACAGAGACAGTGATGTGAAATGCATAGCAATAGGTTCTCTCAAGTCAACCAGTTGGCTGTCCGCTGCATGAAATTTTTTCGTTTTTCTACTATTTTTGACTCACATGCGAAGCAAAAGTGAGTCTATGTACTGAGCCGTGTCGTCCGTCCGTCCGGGCGTCCGGGCGGGCGTCCGTCCGTCCGTAAAAAACTTAAACGTTGGATTTTTCTCGGAGACTATTAAGTCTATCAACACCAAATGTGGCATGATGGTGTATGATGACAAGGCCTCAAAAAACATACATAGTGACTTGACCTTGCTTCAAGGTCAAGGTCACAGGAGCCATAAATGTGGTCTCAAAAACAGTCATTTTTCACATTTTCCCAATTTTCTCCCACGTTATTGAGAATGGCGACCTTAGCTACAAGTGGTATATAGGTCAAAGCAAGCCCTATCTTTTGATACCAGTTTGGTTGACCTTGCTTCAAGGTCAAGGTCACAGGAGCTCTTCAAAGTTGGATTGTATACATATTTTGAAGTGACCTTGACCCTGAACTATGGAAGATAACTGTTTCAAACTTAATAATTATGTGGGGCACATGTTATACTTTCATCATGAGACACATTTGGTCACATATCATCAAGGTCAAGGTCACTTTGACCCTTATGAAATGTGACCAAAATGGGGTAGTGAACCACTAAAAGTGACTATATCTCATTGTAGAAAGTGCCAATAAGCACCATTGTGCTTCCTATGTCTTGAATTCACAGCTTTGTGTTGCATGACCTTGGATGACCTTGACCTTGGGTCAAGGTCACATGTATTTTGGTAGGAAAAATGTGTAAAGCATTTCTTTGTGTATGATGTTTAGTTGTTTGACCTTGACCTTGAAGGTCACCTGAAGGTCAAGGTCATATAAAGGTCAAGGTCAAGCATGTGAGTCGTATGGGCTTTGCCCTTCTTGTCCTTCTTTGTTTTCTCCGTGTGTATGTTCGTGTCGTTGAAATCAAGATAAAAAGATCTGTCCAGACCTGGGTACCCGTACGAATTTTGCATATTCATACGCGAGAAAAAATGGAATACGAAAATTACGCATGCCTCTGAAAAAATATGCTGAAAAAATTGCAGCTTTTGCGTATTTGTAAATGTGCAATTTCGCGCGATACAAGTGAGTCCACGCCTGGCACGTGTGGCCTGTATCCAGAACGGCGATTTATCTTTTTAACACTCGATTTATCCCCTAGCCTCGGGTTATCTTGATCGGTGAGATAATGTACGCTCGTCAGAGGATCCTAGGTTGTGCTTTGCTATATATACTGGTTTCCAGCCAAGGGAGAGCGGAACAGACAGTTGGAATCGTCTGAGTTTACTTTAGAGATAAATCGGGGTTAAAATAACACGCCGTTGTGGATACGGGCCCTGTTTTCGTTAAAGTTTGAGTGGCACACACAGTCTGCGTCTGTGCGTCTGTGCGAGAACGCTCACGGTAACCATGAGTAGAGTAGATTCTTCGGCTTGCTTAGGCGTCCAGGGCCTGTCGCTGATTCTCGTGGCTCTCTGGCTGTATTTTCATTGTTCTTATGGATACTGGTCTTTTGACAAGGCTTAGTCTAGACCTAGTCTCTCTCTCTCTCTCTCTCTCTCTCTCTCTCTCTCTCTCTCTCTCTCTCTCTCTCTCTCTCTCTCTCTCTCTCTCTCTCTCTCTCTCTCTCTCTCTCTCTCTCTCTTTCTCTCCTGTCTGTCTGTCTGTCTGTCTGTCTGTTTCTCTCTCACCTTCCCTCTATGTGTGTGTGCGCATGTTTGTGTGTGTGTGTATTTGTGTGTGTGTGTATGTGTGTGTGTATATCTTGGTTGTTTTATCCAACATGCACTGTACTGAAAATCATAGGCTTGATCACTTCAAGTTCCTGGAGGATATATGGTAAGCAAATTTGTTTGGAAGAGGTTCCGTAGCCGTGCGGTACGGCTACCGAAATTATTTTGTAGGTAGCCGTACGGCCTCGTACGGTTACCCAGCTGCGAGTTTGGATATATCAATAACATAACTCCATCCCACGTTTGACTCTCAACGGGTGGTCCCTACGCCTTAACTCCAGGGCCCAACGCTGATGTGACAAAAAGTAACATGTCCGGGTTTAGGTGAAACAATGCCTTCTGTGTCCTTACCTCATCCAGGTCGCGAGATGAATGCGGAGAGTGACTGCGGGTTCCACAGGCCTAGGGCCAGTGACCACAGCACTTTTCGCAGTGTGATTGCTTCACATTGTTCGTGTTTATTTATTCGGTTATCTGCAGCACGACGGCTGCCCTGTGCTCCCAGAACTCTTTGACAGAACCCTTTCTATCGTTCCTTTTGCCTTTCGACTGCTGCTCAAACTTTTGATTGTATGCGTTTCGGTAGGATCACCGTTTCTTCAGAGAAGATTAATTTGCGCAGTTGAATTGTGATTTTGATTATTTAGCCGTTTCGATACGTTTGAATACTGTGTGTGTGACGCTCTAGTTGCGAACATAAACAGTGTAACAGTAACTACGGTGAAACTCCCCGGACAAGCAAAGTCAGTCAGGCGAGGTGGCGGGTGCGGCCTAGGCTGAGCGCTATCGACCACCATAAGGCCCGTCGCACACTAGGCGTCCATTTGGGGTCATGGACGCTTCGCCCCATTTGCCTGTTCGCCCCAACCTCTTCGCCCCACATTCTTGCCTGTTCGCCCCACATTCTTGCCTGTTCGCCCCACTATCCTGGACTCTTCGCCCCACTATCTAAACCGCTTCGCCCCACAATCCAAACTCGAGTAAATGCCGGAAAACACCGGAAAACACCTACAAAAACCATGAAAATGTCAATTTTAATCATTAGTTTTTGTTGTGCGAATTGATTTTCCCGGTATTTTGTTGTTGATGTTAATGTTGCTAGCTGCGTATTTTTTAGGTGTTAGTTCATGATGTTTTGTAAATTTATTTGTGGAGTTGTACATGTAGTGAAACCGACGAAGCACAGTTGATTTTTGTGTATCGATTGGCCTTGACCCGCGATCGAGTTAAGCTAAAATTAGCTTGTTGTGTTACGCGACGTACGTTAGTCGATTTCCGCCTCGAGCTTCGGAGATTGTGCTGTTGCTTTCGCAAAAAATTGTGGAAGTTATAGCGATTTGAAGTTGAAAGCTCAGTCGAGCTTCGGAGCGGGTGCTGCATGGACGTTTCGCGAATTCGCCCCATTTGCCAGTTCGCCCCACTATCCAAACCTCTTCGCCCCACTATCTAAACCGCTTCGCCCCACAATCCAAACTCGAGTA